>BQNB010006426.1:2464-62553 GCA_026074375.1 Tanacetum coccineum | reverse complement strand
ATTGATTTAAGCTGTTTTAGTAAAAAGTTCATTTAGAATTCATTATCTTTTCATTCTCTAATTGAGTACTAAAAAGCTAGTAGAGAAACTAGCTTATTATCACTAATAAGCTAGGCATTTAAAAGTTCAAATAGCTTTATTAGTTTAGTATAAGTAAGAGTAGCTAAAAGGTTTTAGGAGATTTAGTTTTAAAATTAGATTTTAAGTATCACTTAATGTTGACAGTTAGAAATAGGGAGTGTTTGGTATAAGCTGTGTTTGACTCTTAAAGTCAACAGCATTCTGTCAAAGCTTTTCATAAAGTTGTGTTAGGCTTTAATATCAAGTTTTAAACAGTTTCTAAAAGTTAGATATTTGAATTCCAAAGTTTAGAATGTGATAAACTTGTATTTGCACCAGGACAGCTTTTAGGTGTTTAGTGGATTCAACTTTTAAGAGATTTAAAGCTTAGTAGTTTTCCATTATGGAAAATATAGGTTTAGCAGTACCTAGTGAGTTAGTTTAGAGGTTTATTACCTCAAAGTTTAGTTTGCATTTTAATACTTTACCAATTGCATCAGCAATAGCAGTTTATACTGCTGTTGCTTGTGAACTTTAAGCATTTTTTTTAGCATTCATAGTTATGAACTAGAGTCTAGTTGTGAGCATCTAATAAGTACTCTATTAGCTTAATAAATTTCACCATTTAGTTTTCAATTTTAAGCATATTAGCTTAGCTTATTTCACCTGCAAAAGTAGCATAACAGGTTACTTGGAATTTAGCTTATTTCAAATTGAATTTCCATTTCTAGTAGCACCAGTTAAAATCCTTTTAGCTAGATTAGCTTAATAGCCTTAGGACAGCTTATTTTCAGAGTTTCAACTGTTAAGGTTTTGATAAGCAGTTTAGCTTAATAGAGAAAAAGCTTATTTCACAGTTTTAAAGCCAAACGATTGTAACTTTTTAAGTCCATTTTTCTTGTAAAACTTGTTAACAAGCATCTAATTTTTGTTTAGATATCTCTTGCACACATCTTAATCTACACTTAGCTTCTTTTGCTTTTCATTTTCATCTAGTATTAAGCTGGGAATAAGCCAAAATGTGAAAAAGCTAGGAAAAGTCCTAGTTTCTGTGAACAGTTTCAAAAGGCTAGTTTTTTAGCTTATTCTGTTGTTTAAAGTAGTAAGAGCTTTTATTAAAGTTGTGGAGAATAAGCTCTTTAACAACTTTCATGTTTTAAGTTTTTGCTAAAACTCACTTTTTCAATAAGCAAAAATAAGCTAGTATCGTAGGGTCTGTTTAGTTCTTTTCTCATAGTTCAGGGTTGCCCGTTTACATTGTAGTGTAAATTGTTAATAGTTTGCCCGCCTACCCTTTAGTTTAGTTTTGTACAACTTCTACCCTAGACTTTAGGAAAAATAAAATAAAAAGGGGAAGACACTTGGTCCGGGTGAGCAAGACTCGAACCCGGGACCAAGCGATACATCGAACCGGGCCTCTCGATACAAAACCCCCCTTTTACACACACACTCTATCCATCTGCGCCCTTGGTCTTTTTCGTTATAGACCAGGCGCTTTGGTATTTTGTTGTTTTTTGAGCTCATAAGCTATAAGTGTCTAAGCTTATTTTCAGGGTTATTTGTTTTTTGTAAGCTAATTTTTTGTTTCTTATTTTCGTAGGAAACTATTATAAATTAGTATTTTTTGTAAATTTTTTCAGAAGTTTTCGTAATCGTTTAATATTTTTATAATTTCATTTAGTTAAAAGTTTATTTAATTCATAAAAAATATCAAAAAATTATCAAAAAAATATTTGCTTTTTTAGAGAAAAATTTTCTTTTGTCATCATAGTTTGTAAGGAAAAAATATAAAATTTTTCGTAGGGTCTTTTTTTACAAACTTTATGTCGTTTTAAAGAACGGGTTACGGGTAACGGGATTTTGTTGTCGACTCGTTATTTGTGTTTCAACGGGAAACTCGTTTCGGGTCTAGGTCTTTGTCATATCTTCGTTATTTGTTCCCTAGAGTAGTTTAGAAGCAAAAATATTCTTCGTAGTTTATTTTTAAGATTATAGGTTATCCCCTTTTTGTCTGGGATTCGGGCTCTCGTTTTCTAGTTTAATTTCGTAATTTCTAGGTTTTTCTTAAACGTTTTTATTTGTTATCATATAATTTGACTTTTTCCTACTTCTTCCAAATCAATTCCTTATTCAAACTCAAATCTTCGACTGTATCGATTTTTCTGTTTCCAGCCTCGTTGGGGAAAACGACCCGGGATACTCTTATATACTTCTCGGTATTATTGCTCTTGTTTGATTTTTATTACTTATTTATATTTTATATTCTTATTATATATATACTATATTTACAGTGTGAAAACTCCAATCATTTTTTTGGCGCCGTTGCGGGGAAGCTGTTAGAAGCCGATTTTGTTAGTTTGGCATTTGTGTTTTGAATCTATGAATATTTTTTTTATAAAAAAAAAAACTTATAAAGTACAAAATATTTTTCATTTCTTTTAGTATAATGATAGATAAAAAACAAAAGAAAAAACCAAAAATATTTAAAAACATTGTCATAAAAGAAAATAAAATTCACAAATTGGTAAAATACCAAAATATAATATTCTCAACTGAGGTATTATCATAATAAGTTCCGGTGAACTTGTTGGTTCCCAACTCGAACAAAAGATTTAAAAACTTGCCTTTTGTGTCTCTTACGACGTACGGCTCACCTTGAAAAAGTTAAACAAACTATAAAGTGGGTATAAGGAGGGTTGTTCCTAGGAACTACGACCCGAAAGGAGAAATAAGCTTCGCGCTATTCCTACTCCTCCGCTCACCTGTGAGTTTATCTTTTTGAGAGCTACCGTGAAGTAAGTAGATTATCAGTAGATTATCAGGTTTAAGTTGTCTTATCATTTTGTCCGTTAAAATAAATTGTGAATTAATGGAAAAACCAAAAATAATCTTCTTTTTCTTCGTATCAATTAATTCTTTTCTTATCCATCTTCATGTTTAATTCTTATGACGTCATTCGATTATCGTTTGAATCCAATTTACGCGATTAAAGAATGCTCGTCTTGTGGAAGTTTGTACACTTCAAACTGTGGTTGTTCGAAAGGGAGTCTTGGAGACAAGATTCTTGTTCCAATACCCGACTCGTCTCAACGATCCTTTAAAATTGAAAAATCTTGTCTCAATTGTGGGGACCCAATTCATGGTTTTCATTGTCAAAGATGTGCTCTAATACAAAAGACATTCGAGGAAGTCCTTCAAGACTTCCAAGACACTTCCGAGTCATCCGACGACAATACCAACGTTGTTAATGCTCCTCGAGAGCCAATCGTTGTTAATCAGGACCCCGGTGAAAATTCCTCACCAAGTCCTCTACACATTGACCATTGTTGTCACGAGTGCGGTGATTCGTTAGATGGAATCTTTTGTCGACAATGCACGTGTAAGTCTTGTGGGAAAGGTGCTCATTACGGTTATAATTGCCCTCCGAAAGTTCCGATTATCTCTAATCCGGAACCATGCAAAAATCAAACCATTGATGAGCCCCTACAAAACTTGCAAAGTTTGCAACAACAATGTCTTCTTGGCACATGCCAAAGATGTGGTTGCAATGAATACGATGGAGTTTGTTTTTATTGTAAAGTTGGAAATGAAACACAAATCAATGTTTCAACTCCGTACTCTTCTAACGATTCTCCAAGTGTTGCAAACCATCCTCCACAACCACAATACGTACCATACTCTCGTGAGTTATGTGGGAACGATTCTCATTACGGTTACGATTGTCCACCTCAAGTCCCGTTTGTCTACAATCAGGACCCATGTTTCAATCAAAACTTTGATTATTTTCCACAAACTTCACCGAGTTTTCCACAACAATATCTTTGTTGTGAAAATTGTGGGGGTCCTCATGAAACCTTCCAATGTCAACCAATGAATGAAGACTATTATCATGAGCAAAATTCTTGCTATGATTCAAATTCTTTTGGTTTTGACCAAGTTCAACCCCCGCAATATACCGTCAATCATCCAATCTTCAATTCCCAAAATGAGCTTCTCAATTCTCAAAATAAGCTTATGGAACAAATGGCAACCTTACGTGATTTGGTTGATCAAGTCATACAAAAGAAGGAAGAAGAAAAGCGAATCGCGGAAGAACAAGCGGTTAAAGATCGATCTTGGAAGATTCCCATTTGCTACGATGATGACGAAGACGATACCATTGCAATCACACAGTATTTTACCATTCGAGGAAACCCGATAAACTCTATAAGTACTTGGGGGGGACAAGCATCTTGACATAGTCTAGCACGGAATCGGACGAATTCATAAAGTCTAGTGTTGAGGACCTTGTCCCAATCCCAAGTGAGTCCGAGGGTATTCCTGACAAAATGTGTGATGTGCCTCTTTGTGAAAATACCACCCCTCTTAATGCTCTCAATGAACATTCTGAGATTGTTGTCAATTCCTTTAGGAGCTAAGGGGGCCGCCTATCTAATGAATTTGTTTTTCTGAATTTTAGTTTCTGGCAGATTTTGGTTACAGTTCCATGGTATTATGGTTGCTTAGAATGGATTTAATCAATTTGTTCCATCATTCCTAGACCTAGACGTAAGTAATTAAAAGGCTCATGTTTAAGGGGTTTAGTTAGAATGTCAGCAATGTTATCTTCCGATGAAAGTTTTTCTATGGAAATATTTCCTTTTTAAACTTTGCCACAAAGAAAGTGGTGACGAATTTTACTGTGTTTTGTACGAGAATGTTGAACGGGATTTTTACTTAAGTCTATGGCTCCTTTATTATCACACATTATAGGAATATCATCTAGACTAATGCCATAATATATAAGAGCTTGTTTCATCCATAGTGCTTGTTGGCATGCCTTTTTGGCGCTTACATATTCGGCTTTGGTAGTGGATATAGCAAGAGCGGTTTGCTTTTTCGAAAACCAAGAAGTTAAACACCATCCCATAAATGTACAAATACCGCTAGTGCTTTTTCGGTTCACATAATCTCCCGCATGATCAGAGTCGGCATATACTACGGTTTCTATGCTAGAACCCTTTGGATACCATAATCCCAAGTTTGTAGTGCCTTTAATGTACCGAAAGATACATTTAACCGCTTCAAGATGAGAGATTTTAGGATCCTCTTAGAAGCGTTCACAAAGGATAACACTAAACATGATATCAGGCCTACATGCCGTTAAGTATAATAAACTACCTATCATACCTCTATATTTAGTATTGTCCACAGACTCACCTTCTACGTCTTTCATGAGTTTCGTTTCCGTAGACATAGGAGTTTTCGTAGGTTTAGAGTCTTCTAATCCAAATTTCTTAAGAATTTCTTTTATATATTTTGATTGATTGAAAAATATACCATCTTATAATTGTTTTATTTGTAATCCTAAGAAATTTGTTTGTTCCCCCATCATACCCATTTCAAACTCATCGTGCATGATTTTGGCAAAATCATCACACAATTCTTGACAAGTTAAGCCGAATATAATGTCGTCAACATATATTTGGACAATAATGAGGTTAGAGTCTTTATTTTTAGTAAAGAGTGTGTTATCTACCATTCTCATGGCATAATCATGTTTAATAAAAAAAGGTTTTTAATCTATCATACCAAGCTTTAGGATCTTGTTTACGTTCGTAAAGCGCTTTCTTGAGTCTATAAACATGATCAGGTTTTGCGAAGTTAATGAATCCCGGAGGTTGTGCTAAGTAAACCTCTTCATTGAAAAAGCCATTTATGAATGCACTCTTTACATCCATTTGAAATAATTTGAATTCTACTGCGCATGCATAAGCTAATAATATTCTTATGGATTCTAATCTAGCTATAGGTGCATAAGTTTCGTCATAATCAATTCCTTCTTGTTGATTATAACCTTGGGCGACTAGCCTAGTTTTATTTCTAGATACAACCCCATTTTAATCAAGCTTATTTCTATATACCCATTTAGTTCCAATAATGGTCATATCCTCAGGATTTGGGACTAGTTCCCAAATATCATTTAAGATAAATTAGTTTAATTCTTCTTCCATAGCAATTATCCAACTTTCATCTTTTAAAGCTTCATTTATATTTTTAGGTTCTATGGTTGAAAGAAAGCAAAAGAAATTACTTTTGTCTTAAGTTTGTAATCTAAGAGTTCTTTGATTTAGGTTACCAATAACATTTTCTAGTGGATGACTCTTAGATTTTTTAATGTTTATGATTTTATTATTTTCTAAAGATTTATCTTCGACATCATTGCCTAAGGGTCTTGTTTTATTAATCTCAAAAGCTTCTTCTTTGACTAAATCATTATCCTCCAAAGGTGATGTTTTAGGCGGGGGAGGAGTTTCATCGAATGTTACATTTAAGAATTCATCGACTTTCATTGTTTGTTTATTAAGAATTATATAAGATTTACTATTTTGCGAATATCCTAGGAAGACACCTTCGTAGGACTTTGGGTAGAACTTGGTGAGGTAATCCTTTGTATTAAGAATGAAGCATTTGCTTCTAAATACTTTGAAATAGTTAAGGTTAGGTTTTCTATCTTTTAACAACTCATATGGGGTTTTTCCTAAAATACGTCTAAATGAAATTCTATTAATTATATAGGTTGATGTATCGACCGCGTTACACAAAAATCTTTGTGGAACAAATTGTTTATTTAACATAGTCCTACTCATTTCATGTAGAGTGCGATTCTTTCTTTCTACTACCCTATTTGATTGTGGAGTACGAGGAGCGGAGAAATTATGAGAAATCCTATTTGAGTCATAATAGTTTCTGAATTGTACCTTATTATCAAATTCCCATGATCTGTTCTAATTGACACTATGGAACATCCTAATTTGTTTTGAATCATTTTACTAAATATTTTGAATTTTTTGAAAGCTTTGTTTTATTTCCTAAAAATCTAGTCCATGTAAACCGAGAGTAGTCATCTACAATTACTAAAGTATAATGATTTCCTCCACAACTCCGTATGGCAGAAGGGTAGTTCTAAACATCCAGTCATTGAGAGTATATTTTTGGCTTTGTGACTAGCTTGAGCTTACTTTCTAATTTTGCAAGCGTCACAAAAATGTCGGTCGAATTTAAGCTTAGGTAGATTTCTAACTAACTCCTTAGACACTAGAGATTAAATTAATTGCATGTTTGCAGGACCTAATCTCCTATGCCATAAGGTAGAATTTTCCTCTAAGGTTGCACGACATATTTTATCTTCCAGCTTATTTCCTAGTTTCATCACATATAACCCTCTTTTTCTAATTCCTCTACCTATGACTTTTTCATCTTTAATTATTTCACTATCATGTTCAGTAAATATTACGTTGCACTTATTATCACATATTTGACCAACACTTAGTGTTATCCCAAATAATAATATGATCTAAACACAACAATAAACTAACCAATACCCATAATAAGCATGAAATAAGGTAGAAGAAAAGTAGAAAGGAAAGTGAAGAATATAAGATTAGGAAGGAGAGATTTGGTGAGTTACACACACATACAATGAATCAAATGCAACCAATACCCTTTCCTTGTGTGGCGAGAGTCCTATTTATAGCCCTTGCCTACATATTGGCGTATGGGCTTTCTAACATGGGTCGGGCTTCGTTTGTCTTAGGCTTTGAGACCAAAACATGGACAATATTAGCTTAAAGTCCAAGCCCGTTAATCCCGACTAGCCTATTACTTAACAAGACTAATTACGACTAAGATGACCGATAACATTCTTGTTTGACTTATATGAAAATAAGGCTAATAATCACCCCCAATGTTGAGGTCTTCTTTGATCACCCCCAATGTAGACGTTCTTGATGGATGTTATCTTGGTTTGACTTTATCTCCCCTGATGTTTGTCATATCCAGTAAACTTTAGGTCAATATTTTAAACTTTTCCGATCATTATTTTTGACTTTTATACGTTACGTTTGGATCTTGCAATTTACTAGGAAATTAATCCGTGTAAATATGAAAAACATCATCGGACGCATTCCGACTTCAAATTTTGACTAGTCTATATATTATATGCATTATTTTATTGATGACATCAAATAACGTCTATTTTATAGCATCATTTATCCCATGTATTTAACCCATTTTATATAATTATTGCAAAGAATTGTTATTTAATCATTTATATTTGAGAATTGCAGTAATTACGGAGTACTTGGTGAATATTAGCAAAAGGCGCGCATTTTGGAGCTTAAATGAAGATATTTTGAAGATTACTATTCTGAAGACAAATATGTCGTATCCATCAAGGAAGATACGGCGTATGCGTGCCTGCACTCACCAAAGCCCACAAAGGAAAGAAGATCAATACGCCGTATCCAAAAGATGTCAATACTCCGTATTCAAGATATAGTATGTGAATATTCTAGAAGATATCAAACGTGGTCCCTACAAGGAACCCTCAATACGCCGTATCCAATCCTTTGGATATGCCGTATCGAACCGACTTCTAGACCCTATAAATACAAAACTCAAAAATGAGTTTTAAGTGTGCTAAATCATATTCTCGATACCTCAACCATAAAAGTTTATTTTCAGAAGAAAAAAGAGCAGAAGAGGTCTTGCAACGCATTCCAATCTATAGAAGAGAACATGTAATTCCATATACTTTTGTAATCGTTTAGTTTTTGGTATCATTCGTTAACTCGGTTAGTTTACCTTGGCTAAAACAATTACTCTTGTATTAATAATGATGTTTGAAGGCTAATACCTTTGGATATTAGCCATTATTATGAAGATCTGAATGTTTGGTATTGTTTATCTGGATTTCTTGATTTATCATTTAGTGCTTGTTTATATCAATTTATACTGGATCTAGTGATACGGAACAAGTAATCTAGAGTATAGGATAGCTCTCCATATAGTGATTTATACATCTAGAATCATAGGATCACAAATATTGTCCCGCTAAATCTGTGTCTAGGATAGGCTTCGGACTTAACTAGTTAATTTGATATTGCTAATGGTTTATTGAACGTGTTGACTAGAAGGTGAACCTAGATAATTCAACAAATAACGTACTGATTCCATTGGATAGTTGGACAAGTAGACTACTAGAGTATAAATTTCTATTAAGCGGTAAGTGGGTAAAGTCTCTATGAGATAGGGTTTAATAAGATCATCATTGCTTTAATCCCTAAGATAAATTATAATTAGAAAATAAGGATGATTTATGTGGATGCTTTAATTGTGACAGAATTAATGTGTCTAGGTCTTAGGAAGAAGCCCCGCCTAAGTCTTTAGAATGATATGCCACCTCGAGAGAAAAAATCATTGCACTTAATAAACAAACCAATGTTCTAATCGGATTAATAATGGTTAATACAGTTTTCTATCATAAGGCTCGACTACTCTTTTATCTTCTGTTATTTTGCTTGTGTGGGTTAAAGTGTCTTGAATTGATTGTAGTCACCAAACAAACCCGTGCCAGTCTCTCGGGCTAAAACCCCCCTTTTACCTGTTAGAATTAGGATTAGAACTAACATAGCTTAACATAGGTTTAACTTAGATTAGAATTAACATAGATTAGATAACCAAAATATAAATAAATTGAGAGATTTAACCTTGCATCAAGTGTTCGACACCCTACTTACCACGAATCTACCACCGACCGGGTACATTGCCCGTTAAAGTGTTGTTTTTGGTTAAGTCAGCAAAATATAAATTTAAAACTTGAACTATCATAAATAAACACCACATAACAACACATCAAGTTTTTGGCGCCGTTGCCGGGGAGTGAAAATTAATCTTGATTTTTATTTTATGTTTTGGTTTTTAACATTAGATTAGATCTAACCTTTAGGGGTAGTGTTAATTAGATTAGTGTATATTCTTGTATATTATGTATATTTGTGTATAATTTCTTGTATATTTGTTAAATTAGTTGTTTGTGAATATTTAATTGTTTTTCTAATACACTATTGTGGTCGATAACTCAATACAGTGTATCCACTTCCATTGGATACAGCGTATCCATATTTTTATCCAATACAACGTATTGATTCAACTGATTAATATGGTGTATCCACTTCCATTAGATATGACGTATTGATCATCTAGAATAGAATCAAGATCTTGGTTTTCGTATTTAATTTCCGTGCTAATTTTTTTTTATCTTTCTTCAGAGCAAATCCTGCTGATATTTTTACCCTTGTTACAGGAAATTCTTATTAGAGCTCGTAGATTGAAGAAGTGATGATGGATAAGGGAAAGAAGTCAGATATGGAAGCATTTGCGCCTAATGACAAAGCAGATTACTATTCCGGGATTACAAGTATTACAGTTAACGAGAAAAATGCTTATGAATTGAAAGGGAAATTCTTGAATGATCTGCACAACAATGCTTTTAGTGGACCAAACAGGATGGACGCAATTGAGCATATTCAATACTACATGAAGATTATTGACCCAATCAAATTACCCAATGTAGATCATGATAAACTAAGAGTTGTTATTTTCCCAATCTCATTGGCTGGAGGTGCACGAAGATAGTTTGATAAGACTAAAGAATCAATCACTTTGTTAGGATTAAAAGCCTTCTTAATGCTGCTAGTATTACTGCTGCTCATATCAGAGTTAATGTTACTCAGTTGTGTTAGTACTGCTCAAAAACTTCAAAGAAAAAATGCTAAGTGTTTACTACTGCTAGTACACAGTTAGTATTGCTAGTGTAAAGTTACTACTACTAGTGCATATTAGTGCTGCTCAGAGACTTAGAAGAAAAACTGCTAAGTAGTTACTACTGCTAGTACAAAAGTTACTACTGTTAGTACAAAGTTAATGATGCTGAAGGAGTTAATGCTGCTAGTGAAGAAGTTAGTACTGCTGGGTTAGTTAGTACTGCTTATGTGATTTATATGAGTTATTTGTGTAATAGATATGTATAACTTATTTGTTTAAAAGATTTGATATTCTTAGGAAAGTATTGTAAGCTGTTTAGGACTCCTCGGTGTATAAAAGGAGGTCCTAAGGCATAGAGTTATATGTATAAAAAATGAGTCATTTATAGAATTATCATAGCTTCAAGGTATTTGTAACCATAATACTTTGAGAGTATTCATATTATTATCATTAATAATATTGGAGCTTTTGTTTGTTGAATTATATGTTCATATAATTACTGTTTCATTGATAGCTCTTCTTAATATTAAAGATTAGATTCCGCATAATCTTTAATACATTCAAACAAAGTTTCTAATATAGTTGTGTTAGATTTATCTAATATAACTAATCCTTATACAAGCTTAAGGAATTCGATCTATTAAAGTGGGATCAATAAGTGGTATCAGAGCTTGTTGCTTTGAGAAACTTTGCTAGAAGATATAGATCAAGATTTTGCACACATGGTGGCTGCATCCAAAGTTCCCATGCTCAAACTGGGTGAGTTTGAATTATGGAGGATGAGGATTGAACAATACATCCAAATGATAGACTATGCACTGTGGGAAGTCATCGAGAATGGTGCAACCTTGCCAAAAACAACAGTTATGGAAGGTGTTGAAAAAGTGATGCCTATTACATCTGCTGAAGATAAGGCTCAGAGAAGATTAGAAGTAAAGGCTAGAAGTACTTTAATGATGGACATTCCCAATGAACATCAGTTAAAGTTTAACTCTATAAAGGATGCTAAGTTGTTGCTGGAAGCTGTAGAAAAGAGATTTGGTAGGAATGCAACTACTAAAAAGACTTAAAGAAATCTCTTAAAGCAGCAATATGAAAACTTCACTGCTTTAAGCTCAGAGATGCTTGATCAAACCTTTGATAGGCTTCAAAAGCTTGTGAGTCAGTTGGATATTTTAGATGAAAAGCTTTCACAAGAAGATGTTAATCAAAAGTTATTAAGAAGCTTGTCACCTGAGTGGATCACACATGCTGTTGTGTAGAGGAATAAAGCTGAGTTAGAAACAATGAGCATGGATGATCTCTATAACAACCTCAAGGTGTATGAACCAGAAGTCAAAGGGGTGTCTAGCTCATGTTCAAACACACAGAACATGGCTTTTGTGTCCTCTTCAAATAACAACACTAACAACACTAATGAAGTAGTTAATACTGCTCATGGAGTTTCTACTGGTAGCACTCAAGTTAATTTTGCTAACTTTACAAATATTGATAACTTGAGTGATGCTGTTATTTGTTCATTCGTTACTAGTCAACCAAATAGTCCTCAACTTGTACATGAGGACTTGCAACAAATCCATCTAGATGACATAGATGAGATGGATTTGAGATGGCAAATGGCCATGTTGACTATGAGGGCTAGAAGGTTTTTGAAGAATACAGGAAGGAAGCTTACTATTAATGGCAATAAAACTATTGGTTTTGATAAGTCTAAAGTGGAGTGATACAACTGCCACAGAGGGGACATTTTTCTATGGAGTGCAAAGCTCTAAGAAATCAAGACAATAAGAACAAGGAAAGCTCAAGAAGGAGTGTGCATGTAGAAACATCTACCTCTATAGCTTTGATGTCATGTGATGGCCTTGGTAGATATAACTAGAGTGATCAGGCAGAGGAAGGGCCTAATTATGCACTCATGGCTTACTCATCTTCAAGTTCTGACTCAGAGGTATCCAATGATTCAAATATTCAAAATATTGTATGGAAACTATTAAATTACTTAAATCTCAAAATGATCAACTATTAAGAGATTTAGAGAAATCTAGTTTAATGGATTTAGGTTATAAAAAAGGTTTAGAATCAGTAGAAGAAAAACTTGAATTTTATAAAAAGAATGAGCCTATTTATGTAGGAAACATTAATGGCTTAAAATATGATATTAATGTAGGAGAAATATCTATTAGAGAGCTTAGGAAGAAGTTTAAAAATATTCAAAAAGAAAAAGATAGCATTCAATTTTATGTAGATTAATTTGAAAATGCATCTAAAAGTTTAAACAAGCTCATAGAGTGTCAGATTGTTGATAATTGCAAGAAAGGTTTAGACTATGAAAAATATAATGTAGTTCCACCTCCTTACACATGAAGTCTGATGAAGAAGTGTCTAAGGTAGTTAGGAAGTTTGATGATTCCCTAATTATTGAAGATTAGGTGTCAAATAGTGAGGAAGAAAATTTGTCTCAAACTAAAACTGAGAAGAAAACAGTTAAGCCTAGCATTATTAAGAAAGATTTTAACAAATCTAAACAACAACAAAAAACTGCTAGGAAAACTGTTAAACAAGTTGAGCAACATAGGCAAAACACTTATAGTCCAAGAGGAAATCAAAGAAATTAGAATAATATGATGTCTCAAAAACTAGGAAGCAATTTTGAGATGTTTAATAAGGCCTGTTACGTGTGTGGAAGCTTTGATCATCTGTAAGTTGATTGCAATTACCATCAAAAACTATTTCAAAATCAAAGGATGGTAAAACCTGTTTGGAACAATGCTCAAAGGGTGAATCATCACAACTTTGTTAAAAAGAATCACCCCTGTGCTAAAAAGAACTTAGTTCCAAGAGCAGTACTAATGAAATCTGGTTTAGTATCAGTTAATACTGCTAGACAAGTTAATACTGCTCACTCAAAAACAACAGTGAATTTCTCTAGACCAATGTCATATCTTTCTAAAACAGCACATTAAACTATTAAGAGGCCCATTCATAAGAACACAGCATTCAAAAATAGTAATATCAATCAAAGGGTTAATACTGTTAGTGGTAAAAAAATTAATACTGCTAGGCCAAAAGCAGTAGTTAATGTTGTTAAGGGGAATAGTTTTAATGCTGTTAAGGCCTCAGCTTGTTGGGTTTAGAAATCAAAGACTAAAGTTTTAGACCATGTTTCTAAACACAACAATGCATCAATCACCCTAAAGAAGTTTGATTATATTGATACACAAGGCAGATCCAAGTCAGGGATGGCTTGGGTCACCAAAAGAAATTAATTTTCCTATCTAATGTGCAGGGCCATCCACAAATGGATTTACATGATCAAGGAGTGATTGATAGTGGATGATCAAGGCACATGATAAGGAACATGTCCTATCTTATAGACTATGAAGAGATAGATGGAGGATATGTTGCTTTTGGAGGGAACCCCAAAGGAGGGAAAATCACAGGAAAAGGTACCATTAAAACTGGTAATCTAGATTTTGAAAATGTGTATTTTGTGAGAGAGTTAAAGTTTATTCTCTTTAGTGTCTCACAAATGTGTGATAAAAAGAATAGTGTTCTTTTTAATGACACTGAATGTATTGTTTTATCTCCAAACTTTAAGTTAATTGATGAAAGTCAAGTTTTACTTAGAGTTCCTAGAAAGAACAATATGTATAGTGTTGATTTAAAAAACATAGTTCCTAAAGGAGGTTTAACTTGCCTTTTTGCAAAAGCCACATCTAATGAATCTAAACTTTGGCATAGAAGGCTAGGTCACTTAAATTTTAAAACCATGAATAAATTGGTTAAGGAATCTTGTAAGAGGTTTAACTTCTAAACTTTTTGAAAATGATCAAACTTGTGTTGCTTGTCAAAAGGGAAAGCAGCACAAAGCCTCTTGTAAGTCCAAAACAGAGAACTCAATTAGTCTTCCTTTACATTTGTTGCATATGGACTTGTTTGGTCCAACATTTGTAAAAAGCCTTATGAAGAAAATGTATTGCCTAGTTGTCATAGATGATTACAGTAGGTTTACATGGGTTTTCTTTTTAGCTACTAAGGATGAGACTTGTGGCATTCTTAAGTCATTTATAACTGGGATAGAAAATCTAGTAGATCACAAGGTTAAGGTGATTAGATGTGATAATGGGACTGAGTTCAAAAACAGAGAAATGAATCAGTTTTGTGAGATGAAAGGTGTTTTGAGACAATTTAGTGTAGCTAGAACTCCTCAACAAAATGGAGTTGCTGAGAGGAGGAATAGGACACTAATTGAGGCTGCTAGGACTATGTTAGCTGATTCTGAGTTGCCAACTACTTTTTGGGCAGAAGCAGTTAAGGAACCAAGGAGCATCCATCACAACTTTAGAAATTAAAATTAGGCAAATGAGCAAGGTACTATAGGAGAGAGGATTTGGAAGCCTACCAAGCTCAACTGAAACAAACCCGAGAGACCAACTCAAGTCGATTTCAACCTCCATTAAAGCTGATTCAAACTCGATACGCCGTATTAGATCTAACCAATACGCCATATCCACTAGATAGAACAGTACACCATTATACAAGGCAAGACAAACGATGGTTCCTTTTCTAAGTCGTTTGGATAATCATTGCTGTGAAGAAAAGGGGAACTATGGACCAAAATTCACGGAAGCTTGTGGAGCTTCACATATCAACAACGCCATACCCCGAAAGGAGAAAGACCCAGGAAGTTTCACTTTACCTTGCTTTATTAATGATTTCTATTTTAACAACGCCATTGTTGACTTAGGAGCTAGCATTAGTGTTATGCCTCTCTCAACCTACCTTAACTTAGGATTAGGCAAATTAGTTCACACTAGGTTGACAGTGGAATTGGCTGATAGAACAGTAAAATATCCAAAAGGAATTGCTAAAAACGTTCTAGTAGGAATTGGCAAATTTACTTTCCCTATAGACTTTATAATTCTAGATATGCTCGAGGATATCAAAGTGCCCTTGATCCTCAGAAGACCATTTTTGTCTACCGCCCGTGCTAAGATTGATGCTTACAAGAGAAAAATTACTTTAAGAGTTGGGGAAGAAAATATTATTTTCAAAAGTGTTAAACCTGCTAGTAGTATAATTAAGAGGGTCTACATGCTAAGTTTGAGAGAACTAATGGAGCTTGATTTAGAAGCTAGGCTTATGGGGGAAACTTTGGTGATTAATAGATCATTAGACCC
Source organism: Tanacetum coccineum (assembly GCA_026074375.1). Classification (NCBI taxonomy): domain Eukaryota; kingdom Viridiplantae; phylum Streptophyta; class Magnoliopsida; order Asterales; family Asteraceae; genus Tanacetum; species Tanacetum coccineum. The sequence goes on along the minus strand of BQNB010006426.1, from coordinate 46,726 downwards.
TTTCCTGGAAGATTACATTGAATTAAATTATAACACCCTGTGTTTAAAAGTCATTGACGACGTCGATAAATCCACAATGTACCTTTTGTATTGTACGCATTTGCTTTAAATCATAAATGTTAAGCTAAATCGCGTAAGCTAAAAATTAGCGTTCAATGTAAACGGGCATCAAACAATTAAATGTTTACATCAAACAAGGGTTAAGTAATTATTTTGAGGATAATTATTTACTTTGTTCATTTTATTTTTATCGGATACGTAAAGTGTATACGTTTCGCGATAAATTGCGTTTAGGCACTCCCGGAACCACCAAAACTTTTCTACGCTTCAACAAATACCCACTTTTATACCCAATACATAAAGTTTACTCAAAATATATATCATATATATGTATATGCCGAAATTTAGCATATATATACAAGAAACTCTTCCACTTTGGTCAAATGAACACCATACTTCATTTATACCACACCATACCTAGTCATTCTTGTCTCTTTGACTCATAAACCCATCCCTAAGACCATGACCCATCCCTTGAACCTTACCTTGTCTCCTTGACTAATCCTATACCTTATATACATGTATCTACTAGAAAGAAAACTCATACAAGCAAAAACACTTAGTAAAAATCAAACAATAACCCCCTTTTTGCTCTATATAAGCTCACGACACAAACCATGGCCCCAACATAATCCATACAAAATTTTATTCAACCTATACACTTCTATACACATCTATCCTAAGACATTCTAAGGTGTTTTCATCCATTGAGTCACCATTTACAAGTATTAATCAAGAAAAGGAAGCTAGGGTTTTTGTTAAGAAAATAAGGGTTTTCTTAAGTGCAAGCTTGGGTTTTAAGGCTAAACACGGGTTTAGAATTTGTTTCTCATCATCATCATACATCATAAGGTCTATTTTAAACCTTTATGCTTTTAGTTTATGAGTTTTTATGCATATGGTTATTCTATGTTAGCTTAAATCACCATTTAGGATTTTATCATGAAAATGAGATTTAAACTTGAAATGATCACATGGATTACTTTTATATATGTTGTGATATTGCATATATCATGTTAAAAATAATGATAAAATATTGTATCATGTTGTTTTGGTGTAAACATGATTATGGGTTAATTAGGGTTTTTATGGTTTCATAACATGTTTCAAGTTAAAGAAATACATAAGTCAAGTTTAGGTTAATTATGGGCTTATATTAAGGTTATATGATCATTAAAATGAAGTTATATCAGAGGAGACTACTTTGACCACTTATGTTTTAATACAGACAACTATGGCTATATATGAACTTAAATTAAATATGGATAAACTTTATGAAATTATGCTTTACAGAGCAATAGTTTAGACTTTATTGTTAGACAAAAGGGATTCGAAAGACAACAATGGACAATGGACTTTAATGTATATATGATATATAACATACATGGTTAATAAGACTTGAGGTGAAATACAAAAGTGGTAAATAATGGAAACAAGGATTAAATATGGACTTATCCAAGCAATGTAAACATTCTGTCCAAATTCGTACATATGTATACTTGTAATATATTTTTATAAGATAATACAATTCACGACGATTCCGAAAAGGTAAGAAACTTGTTAAACGGATTAATAACGAAAAAGTTACGTTAAAACAGTTGTACGTTTAATAAACGAGACGTAAATGAAATTTAAAAAAACATTTTTATAAAAATTATAAACACAAGTGTTGTTATTTTTAACGAAATAATACTGAATCATTTTAGGATTCCAAAAATGATAACACACATCGTAAATTTTAACGATTACATTAATAACGAACGAGTTATGAATTTCACGAGTTTACGACAATTAATACTTTTATAAAACTATTTTTATAAAAGTTACTATTCATGACAGAAAGTTATATTTTTGTAAACCTCATAAAATCATAGAACTTTCAAAAACGAGAACGTCCTCGAAAGAATCGTTAAAAACGGAGCTATAACGAATAAAATACGACATTTACGGGTTTACGACAACAAATACGAATTTTATATAAAACTCATGTCTGTTATGAACAGTAAAATTTACTGTTCATCAGGGGATAAAATTTATGAAAAATGTCAATTTATCAAGTTACCCATCTTGAATACGAAAAGATGGGCAAAGAATCGCGAAGATCGGCTTAAAACGCAAAAGTGTATGTCAAGTTTTACTAAAACAGTAATTATAAACCCGTTTTAACTTATTGAAAACAATTTTACCAAAAACCAATAGTTATTGGTGATTGGAGCTAATATAGAGATATCATGGTGGTTATCAGAAGTACTATATTACAAGAGATTTTCATAATGAGGCCTCTTCGATGCGATCGACGATTTTTGATTTACGATTAAAGTGTCCTAAACTCCTCGTAGAACGTCGTTGTCATGACCCTTTAATTATGATTACCACCAACGATAGTACGATGAATAACTAAATAGAAGTAATTCGATACTACTCGTTCTTATTCGACCTAGGATAATTTAGGATGCATTATTCCCCGAACTTTAACGAGATCGCTTTATCTGCTGATATATGGATATATCAGAACTCAAACTTCCAGTGAGATTCATACCCCCTAATTTTTTAACATTTATCAATGATTTATAACTTGGGGTGGAACATCTTTGTTTTTATAATTGGAACGCAAGTGGATATTTTATATTGATTACACATGTTTTGCCTAAGTACGATAACCCAAGTTGAGCCCTTATTATGAACTGTCGATAACATGCAAAGATGTAGTTGTTAATTACAATTTATGTGAGACGCGAAGTTATGAATAGATCTATTTGGTGGAAACGACCCTCCCCTTCGGGATGATCTAGCTATCACCGGGAACGAATCGTAATACATGTTCGAATTTAGGATGTTTTCGGGTTGAACATCTAATCGGAACTAAGCAGAAATTGCAATATATAAGTTTAATTGCAAGAAAATCGTCGAGCTCAGTTCATGAGCTTAGTGTAAATGTAATCCAGGTTTGTGATGCGTGCATGTGTTGCATTATCACGGGAAAAGTCTTGCGGTCCTGCATATTATGATTTATCAAACCAATGTATCACTTTAAACGACTTTTTGTGTCGTTCTTATATATCTTGTGCTATTGATCTTTGGAAGTAACCACCCCTAGACCCTTATTCCCGCTCGAACTAATTTGGGGGTGTTACAGATTGGTATCAAGAGCCAATGTTATACGAGAACCAGAGTCAAATTTTTGCTGACTATAACCGTTTTCAAAAGAGTATATCAAACCCCTTTGTTTTTATGGCACTATTTGTTGCATTAGTTAGTGGACTAGAATGCATTTATAATTGATATTCATCTTAGTAATATATAAACGTATGATTTACAATAAGAGCCTTATATATATATACTCATAAGTTATTTCTGCTGGTCACAGTAGCCATCCATGTCAGCTGATTCCGCGGTTACCTATACGTCTGTTCACTCTGAGGCTCGATCTTGGAGTATTCCATCTGAGGACATCCCACGAGGAGGCTGCCCAACATTTGTTAGAGCAGCACCACCTTCTCCAGATATATCACCTATCCCCAGATGAGCTGGAGGATCACGTACACTGTAAATTCCAGAGACCTGAGCATCCTGAGGAGTATAGTGCTAGCTGTAGATGAGGCACCTACACCTCTACTCACACCATCCTTTTTATCTCCACATATTCGAACCACCCTTAGTCCTAGACACGTCGGAGGTAGAGATAGAATGTAGCATTCAAGCCTACTATCATTCACTACACCCATCAGGAACCCATCCATTGTTACCTATACCACTACCGGCACCATCTACTGAGCGCGCAGAGCTGATATCCCGATGCAGACACGCCGCCTCGTAAGATAACAACACTTACATTACTACCGACCTGGGCGTGAGATTTGGAGAGAGTTTCTGCAGGCCTGCAGCTTAGCCTATAGCAGACATGCCAGGACCCACTATGGCCCATAGAGTCGATCATAGTCATGTAGACACTATGAGACCAGGTTTCGAGATATTGAAAGAGAATGACCGCCTAGAGATGGTCAACATAGGTCAGTTTATCAAGTAGATTTTCGAGAGTAGAGAGAGTTCGGTAGTTTCACGAACCACATCACGATGCCCAGCACGGATCGTTGCATCTTGAGACTGAATTGAAGGTATTGAGGAGAGAGAGACTTGCTTACCAGCAAGAGAGTATGGAGACCCGTCAGGACTGGTCTAGGTCTGAGCTCACTGCAGGGCATAAGGCACGAGTTAACCATATGTAGAGACTGAGTTCGTCCCAGATGCAGCGTCAGGCTCAGATGATCTTTGCTGTTCAACTATATCATGCGTACCCAGGCCCTGAGGGTGTTTTTACAAACGACACATTTAGAGGTCGTTCTCTTGTATCTTGTGCTATTGTATTATGAAGTAATGCCCCCTGACATTTCCGCTGCGACACATTTTGGGGGTGTTACAGAACCCGGTCAAATGTTTTTGCTGGACTATAACCGTTTTCAAACAACGAATTCATACAACGGGGTTGTACACGGGACATACATATGTGCATACATTCATGCATACACTATTTGTTGCATTAGTGGGACTAGATGCATTCATAATTGATATACGTGGTTATAATATATTACGTATATTACAATAAGAGCCTTATATAATATACTCTTATAAGTTATTTCTTCTGGTCACAGTGCGATGTGATCTTATTTTATTTATGATGCATATGTTATGTTACGTTATGATTGTATTGAAATCTAACGGGTATTATATTTTCTTGTGATTTAAGAAAATGGCACCAAGAGGAAGGCCCACGAGGTTAAACCCAGATGCAACACCAACACCAGTCACACCAGCCCCAAATGCAACAACCACAACTGTTACTGAGGCACAACTTCAGGCCTTAATTGATCAAGGAGTTGCTGCTGCAATGGCTGAAGCAGAAGCAAGCAGGGTTAGGAATGGCTACAATAGCAATGGTTCAGGACCAAGGCCAGCCCAAACTGCTCGCGAATGCTCTTACTCTGAATTCTTGAAATGCAAACCTTTGGACTTCAAAGGCACTGAGGGAGTCGTCGGACTCACTCGATGGTTTGAGAAAATGGAATCTGTGTTCAGCATTAGCAATTGCCCAGCAACTAGCCAAGTCAAATTCGCTACTTGCACTCTGCAAGATGATGCTCTTACATGGTGGAATGCCCATGTTAAGACCACTACTACTGAAGCAGCTCATGCCATGCCATGGGCAGCACTGAAGAAAATGATGACTGATAAGTACTGCCCGAGGGGTGAGATTAAGAAGATTGAGACTGAGATGTGGAATCTTAAAGTCAAAGGCACCGATGTGGTGGCCTATAGTCGACGATTTCAGCAACTAGCTTTGATGTGTTCCAGAATGTTCCCAGAAGAGGTAGACAAGATTGAAAAGTATATCGGTGGATTGCCCGATATGATACTTGGCAGTGTAAAGGCATCAAAATCAAAGACCATGCAAGAAGTTATTGAGTTTACAACTGAGTTGATGGAGGAAAAGACTCATGCCTATGCTGAACGTCAGGCAGAAAGGAAAAGAAAGAATGATGATTTTTCCAAGAACAATCAAAACCAACAGAATAAGAGGCAGAACACAGGCCAGGCCTACACTGCAGGCAATAGTGGCAGGAAATCATACGCCGGGTCTAAACCTCTGTGTTCCAAGTGTAATTACAATCATGAAGGTCCTTGTCCACCTAGGTGCAATAATTGCAAGAGGGTTGGCCATGCGACCAAGGACTGTAGAATCCGGCCTGCCAATAACAACAACAACAATAATCAGCAGGGAAATGGTTGCTTTGAGTGCGGAGCTCAAGGCCATTTTAAAAGAAACTGCCCAAGACTGAGAAACAATGATCGTGGTAATCAAGCTGGGAATGACAGGGCTCCAGCGAAGGTGTATGCGGTTGGAACTGCGGGGGCAAACCCAACAACGCGTTGTGGGTAAAGTTCCTCTAAATAACCGCTATGCTTTATATCTTATTAGATACGGGTGCCGATCGAAGTTTTTGTCTACTACATTTAGCTCCCAAATGACATCACGCATCTAACCCAAGATCATTATTATGATGACAAACTAGCTGACGGGAGGAAAATTGGGTTAAACCTATACTTTAAGGGTTGCACCATTAAACTTCCTAAACCAACCATTCCACATAACTTAATGCATGTAAGAACTAGGTAGTTTTGATGCTAATAATCGGCAGTGATTGGTTGCAAGTACCAAGTCGGTCATTGTGTTGTGCTGAGAAGATGTCGCAATCCCCTAGAGAAATAAAAACCTAATCATAAACGTTTGACGGAATTACTCGGAAGTGTGGTCACGATTAAACATCATTTCGTGCACTAAAGCGCAAAAGTACATGGAAAAAGGATTTCCTATCTTTTTGGCACATATCACAGCAAAAGAGGTTGAAGACAAGTCGGAGAAGAAGCGACTTGAGGACGTACCGATAGTTAAAAATTTTCCTGAAGTATTTCCTAGACCTTGCCGGGTCCTTCCTCCGACTCGACAAGTGGAGTTTCAAATTGATTTTGTACCTGGAGCTGCACCTGTAGCACGGGCCCTTTATCGATTGGCGCCTTCCGAGTTGAAAGAGTTATCTGAGCAACTGAAGAACTGTCGCGATAAAGGCTTTATAAGACCCAGTTCCTCACCTTGGGGAGCTCCGGTCTTGTTTGTCAAGAAGAAAGACGGATCATTCCGGATGTGCATTGATTACCGGGAATTGAATAAACTAACGGTGAAGAACCGTTATCCGCTCCCAAGAATTGATGATTTGTTTGATCAACTCCAAGGGTCGAGTGTCTATTCGAAAATCGACCTAAGGTCAGGTATCACCAATCGAGGGTTCGAGAAGAAGACATTCCAAGACTCCTCAGAACTCGATTTATGGACGATTATGATTTTCCAAGTTATGCCGTTTGGTTTAGACAACCGCACCTGCTGTATTTATGCCTCAAATGAACCGAGTTTGCCAACCTTATCTGGACAAATTCTATGTCGTTTATTAACGTATTTTGATCTACCAAGAACAATCAAGAGCACGAAGAGCATTTGAAGATAATATTGGAGCTGTTAAAGAAAGAGGAGTTGTATGCAAAGTTTTCCAAATGTGAATTTTGGATTCCCAAAGTGCAGTTCCTCGGTCACGTTGATCGATATGAAGTATTCATGTGGATCCAGCCAAGATTGAATCCATTAAAGATTGGACATCTCCTAAGTCACCAACGGAGATTCGTCAATTTTTAGGTCTTGCTGGGTACTATCGAAGATTCATTGAAGGGTTTTCAAAGATCGCCAAACCAATGACTAAGCTTACTCAAAAGAAGGTCAAGTTTGAGTGGGGCGATAAACAAGAAGCAGCTTTTCAACTGTTGAAGCAAAAGTTGTGCAGTGCACCAATCCTTGCATTACCTGAAGGAAGCGAAGATTTCATCGCATACTGCGATGCTTCAAAGAAGGGTTTGGGCGCTGTATTGATGCAGAGAGAAAAAGTGATTTCTTATGCATCACGCCAGTTAAAAATTCATGAGAAGAACTATACGACTCATGATTTAGAACTTGGTGCAGTAGTGTTCGCTCTCAAGATCTGGAGACATTATTTATATGGAACTAAGTGTACGGTGTTCACCGATCACAAGAGTTTGCAACACATTTTAGATCAAAAAGAGTTGAACATGAGGCAACGCCGATGGTTAGAGTTGCTAAGTGATTACGATTGCGATAGACTTATCAACCGGGAAAGCAAATGTCGTTGTTGATGCTTTGAGCAGGAAAGAACGAGAACCACCGTTAAGATTCGAGCTTAGTCATGAAATTAGCTTGGATCTTCCAAACAGATCTTAAAATGCTCAAACTGAAGCGCGAAAACAGAAACATTATAAGTGAAGACGTTAGGGAAAGTATGATTGAAAATGCTGAAAATTTCCAGAAGCATTAAGAACAAAGTGGAACCACGTGCGGATGGAACCCTGTGCCTCAATGGCAGAAGTTGGTTACCTTGTTATGGCGATTTGCGGACTGTGATCATGCACGAATCCCACAAATCAAAATACTCTATTCATCCGGGTTCTGACAAAATGTACCAAGACATGAAGAAACTATATTGGTGGCCCAACATGAAAGCCGACATAGCCACTTATGTTAGCAAGTGTTTGACCTGTGCTAAGGTCAAGGCCGAACATCAAAGGCCATCAGGATTGTTGGTACAACCTAAGATCCCTGAATGGAAGTGGGACAACATCACCATGGATTTTGTTACCAAGCTTCCTAAGACATCCCAAGGCTATGACACAATTTGGGTGATCGTTGACCGGCTCACTAAGTCTGCGATCTTCACACCGATGAGAGAGACCGATCCTTTGGATAAACTAGCAAGATTGTACCTAAAGGAGGTGGTCACGAGACATGGAATACCTGTCTCAATCATTTGCGATCGTGACCCGAGATTCGCATCAAATTTCTGGAGGTCACTTCAGAACGCTTTGGGTACTAATTTGGATATGAGTACTGCGTACCATCCACAAACAGACGGGCAAAGCGAGAGGACCATTCAAACTCTCGAGGATATGCTGCGTGCTTGTGCAATCGACTTTGGAAAGGGTTGGGTTAACCATTTGCCATTAGTCGAGTTTTCATACAACAATAGCTATCACGCTAGCATCAAAGCCGCACCATTCGAAGCACTTTATGGTCGAAAGTGTCATTCACCTGTTTGTTGGACTAAAGTTGGAGAAGCTCAAATACTCGGTCCAGAACTAATTCAAGAGACCACTGAGAAAATCATCCAGATCAAGCAAAGGATGCAAGCCGCTCGTGATCGACAGAAGAGTTACGCCGATCTGAAGCGTAAACCAATGGAATTCCAAGTCGGGGATAAAGTCATGCTTAAAGTATCACCTTGGAAAGGGGTCGTACGTTTTGGCAAACGGGGGAAGTTAAACCCTAGGTATGTTGGACCTTTTAAGGTGATAGAAAGGGTTGGAGAAGTTGCTTACAAGCTTGAACTTCCAGAAGAGTTGAGCAGAGTTCATAATACGTTTCATGTATCTAATCTGAAAAAGTGTCATGCCGACACATTAGCCATTCCATTGGATGGACTTTCATCTTGATGACAAGCTCATTTGTTGATGAACCATTAGAAATAGTTTGGGCCGTTGAAAGTTAACGGTTGAAGCGAAGTCGGATTCCATTAGTCAAAGTTCGATGGAACTCCAAGAGAGGTCCTGAGTTCACGTGGGAGCGTGAAGACCAATTCAAGAAGAAATATCCACACCTCTTCACCAAGACCACACCGTCGTCAAGTGCTGCATCGTGAGCCTTGAGGACAAGGCTCGTTTAACGGGGGAAGTCTATAACACCCTGTGTTTTAAAGTCATTGACGACGTCGATAAATCCACAATGTACCTTTTGTATTGTACGCATTTGCTTTAAATCATAAATGTTAAGCTAAATCGCGTAAGCTAAAAATTAGCGTTCAATGTAAACGGGCATCAAACAATTAAATGTTTACATCAAGCAAGGGTTATATAATTATTTTGAGAATAATTATTAACTTTGTTCATTTTATTTTTATCGGATACGTAAAGTGTATACGTTTCGCGATAAATTGCGTTTAGGCACTCCCGGAACCACCAAAACTTTTCTACGCTTCAACAAATACCCACTTTTATACCCAATACATAAAGTTTACTCAAAATATATATCATATATATGTGTATGCCGAAATTTAGCATATATATACAAGAAACTCTTCCACTTTGGTCAAATGAACACCATACTTCATTTATACCACACCATACCTAGTCATTCTTGTCTCTTTGACTCATAAACCCATCCCTAAGACCATGACCCATCCCTTGAACCTTACCTTGTCTCCTTGACTAATCCTATACCTTATATACATGTATCTACTAGAAAGAAAACTCATACAAGCAAAAACACTTTACAAAAATCAAACATATACTCCCTCTTGCTCACATATAAGCCACGGCTCACACACCCCTTTTATAACAATCCATACAAAATTTTATTCAACCTATACCCTTCTATACACATCTATTATAAGTCATTCTAAGGTGTTTCCAACCATTGAATCACCATTTGCAAGTATTAAGCAAGAAATCAAGATTTGGGTTTTTATTTGGAAACAAGTTTTCTTAAGTGCTAGCTTAGTTTTAAGGCTAAACAAGGTGTTTAGCATTCATTTCTCCATCGCATACATCATCTCGCTAAGATCGTCCTTAAATTCCTTTATACTTTTACTATCATTATTTCATGTGTATATGTTAATTTATGGCTAAATCACACTTAAGACTTTTGAATATGTAAAAAGTGTTTTTACTAATTCCTAGAAATTAACACTTTTTCTTATTCAATATGTCATATATATCATGAAATTAATGGATCTATAATTATGATAACATGTTGTTTATTTAAGTATAAACATGCTTAGGTTATAAAATATGGATTATAAAGTTAATAAAACAAACTTTTTATAAAACAATACACTTGGATAATAAAAGGGTTTTTATTTCGTGTTTCATACAGTAGGTAGAGCCAAATAAGAAGAATAAATCCGCCTCATGACGCTTCCAAAATGATAAGAAACTCAAAAAACGATTTACAAACGAAAAAGATACTTTAATTACGAAGTTTCCACGATAATACTTTTTATAAAAACTATTTATATAAAAACACTATTCATTACAGCAACTTCAGTTTTTAAAACATCAAAAATATTATATAACTTTTAATTATGAGATCGTACTCGAAAGAATCGCTAAAAACGGATCTATAATAAATAAACTACGTCATTTTCGATAATTAAAGTTTATAAAAGTAATTTTATAAACTATGAACAGTAAAGTACTATTCATCAGCGGACCCAACTTTGTAAAATATAATACATCTTTTAATAACAAAAACGTACTCGAAGGAATCACTAAAATCGGGATTAAAACGAATAAGTTATTACGATTACAAGTTTACGCTAATTAAAACCCTAAAACGAGTAAGGAGCTGTCATGAACAGTAAAAACACTATTCATCGCAGAATATCAAAAACTTGAAAATGTAATATTTTGATCACTCGTCTTACTACGAAGACGTGGGCATAAGAAACGTCAAAATCGGGCTTAAAACGCAAAAGTTATGCTAGTTTTACTAAAACGGTAATTATAAACGTTTTTACTTATTAAACGTAATTTTACCAAAACCATTAGTTGGTGATTGAGCTATATAGAATTATATGTGGTTATCAAAGTACTATATTACTAGGGAGTTTCATAATGAGGCCTCTTCGGATGGCGTTTCGACGAGTTGTTGGATTTACGATTTAAAGTGTCCTAACTCCTCGAACGTCATGTCATGACCTCTTAGATTATGATAGCCCGAACGATAGTACGATGTAACAACTATAAGATTATATTCAAGTACTCGGTACTTATACGACCTATGATAATTTAGGTTGCATTCGATCTTTTACGTGACGCTTTATCTGCGATATTTGGATTATCTGAACTCAAGGTGAGTTCATAGCCCCACATTTTTACGATTTCAATGATTTATAATTATGGGGTGGAAACATGCTTTGTTTTACAAATTGGACGCAAGTATTGATTACATGTTTGCCTAAGTAGCGATAACCCAATTAAGCCCACTATCATGAACTGTCAATTGCATAGATGTAGTTGGGAATTACACTATGTGAGCGCGAATGTTATTTAATAGATCTATTCGGGAAACGACCTCCCCGTTCGGGTGACTAGCTATCACCGAGAACGAACGATATAGCATGTCGAATTTTGGGATGTTTTCGGGTTAAAACATCATTGCGGGCTGAGTAGCAATATTATGCGAACAAGACTGTCGAGCTTCAGTGTCATGAGCTTAGTGTAAATGTAATCTAGTTTTGTGAGATCTGCATGTGTTGCACTATTACTAAAAAGTCTTGCGGTCCTGCACATTTTGATTTATCAAACCTATGAATTCACCAACATTATTGTTGACGTTTTTAAGTAATGTTTTCAGGAGATCAATAGGCATGGGATGCCAGGGATGCATTGGGTTACATTTTGGATTGCACGCTTAAAGATTAGGTGCATCATATTTTGGGAAATGTATTGTCAACTTTTGTAATATTCAACAATGAACAAGTAAAGCTATATGCTTTTGTATCAAGTCTTTCAATTAAATCCAATGTATCATTTTAAATGACTTTTTGTGTCGTTCTTATATATCTTGTGCTATTGATCTTGAAGTAACACGCCCCGGACCCTTATTCCGCTGCGACCCAATTTGGGGGTGTTAAAGATAGAATGCCTCCCAAAAAGACATCAACATCTGAAGCACCAGCCATGACTCAAGCTGCCATCAGGAAACTAGTTACTGACAGTGTTACCGCAGCTCTGGAAGTCCAAGCTGCAACAATGGCAAATGCTGACAATACCAATAGGAACACCGGAGAAAGAGAAGCTCCTGTAGCAAGAAAATATAGCTACAAAGAGTTCATGAGCATCCAACCTATCAATTTCAAAGGTTTAGAAGGAGCTGTTGGACTTATCCGCTGGTTTAAGCGAACTGAATTAGTGTTTTCCCGTAGCAACTGTATTGAAGACTGCAAGGTGAAGTTTGCTACTGGTACCTTAATTGAAGAAGCTCTACCTTGGTGGAATTCTTGGCCCAACTAGCTTAACTAAATTCTCGTAAACTACGTTTTACTTATACAAGGCTCGAGAATATTTAATGACCATCACTTTAATAAAAACACGGCTAACAAGATGGAAGATGAATTTTACCATTTGACTATGAAGGGGAATGATCTCAAGACATATGTGAGAAGATTCCAGGAATTGGCAACCTTGTGTCCCACTATGGTGCCAGATTCTGAGAAAATGATGGAAGTTTTCATCGGGGGATTGCCTCGAAGTATTGAAGGGAATGTTACCGCCTCTAAACGTCAAACTCTAGAGGAAGCCATTAACATAGCCCAGAGGCTAATGGATCAGGTAACAAACTACACTCCGGTGTAAGTATCAAGTGATCACAAATGAAAGTTTGACGACAGAAGAACTTTCAACAACAGCAACGATAATAACAACAACTACCGTAACACCAACACTAACAACCGCTACAATAATCACCAACCACAATAGAACAAAAGACAGGAAACCTTCAGGGCTTATGCTGACACCCCAACTGAAAATAATGGATATACTGGAAACCGTCCCTTGTGTAAGAAATGCACTCTGCATCATACAGGACCTTGCACTGTTAAGTGTAATACTTGTAACAAGGTGGGCCATCTGACTAAGAACTGCAGAAACAAAGGGCCAACCATTGGAAGTATTGTATAGTGAAAGTTACTTGCCATGCCAGTGGAGAGAAAGGGCACTATGAAATCAGTGCGAAAGGGACACCAACTAACAATGCCCGAGGGAAGAGCCAAATGTTAAGGATAGGATATGCTCATCAAAACTCCGTATGTAGTACGGGTATGTTCATTCTAAACCAACATTCGAGCTAGGAGTATTATTTGATTTATTTTTTTTTTTTGCTGGAGCGATAAATAGCTTGTATCTATATCTCTTGCCTCTAAGCTAAAATTTCACCCATTACAATAGAACCTTTACGATATCGAATGGCTTGACGGAATTTAGTATAAGCACAAACATCATTATTCAGGGTGCAATCCTGACCTTGTTAAACAACTTTCAAAATAATCTTATGCGATTAGAACGTCGGTAGTTTTGACGTCGTCATTGGTACGGATTGGTTATCCAAGTATCATGTAGATCATTGTTGACGAGAAAGTCGTCACATGCCATCGCGGTGGATGACATTAATTTCTCTGATTCGAGGTGGCCGAGTAAAACCTGGACTAAATCTCATATCCTGTATAAAAACCAAAAGGTATATATCCAGGGGATGTCAAGTTTTCGTAGCCCAAATAATGGAAAAGAAGTCGGACGAGAAACGACTAGAAGACATACCGGTAGTCAGAGAATTCCCGGAGCCAAGTTGAATTCCAAATCAATCTAATTTCAGGAGCGACACCAGTAGCTCGAGCACCTTATAGATTAGCTCCTTCAGAAATGCAGGAACTATCTAACTAACTTCAAGAGTTGGCAGACCGAGGTTTTATTCTCGGACCAAGTACTTCCCTTGGGGAGCTTGTCTTATTGTTAAAAAGAAAGACGAGTCTTTAAGAATGCTGTATCGCTTACCGAGAGTTGAATAAACTACCATTCAAGAATCGTTACCTTACCAGGATGATGATTATTTGCCCAAATTCCAGGTTTGAGTGTTTACTCGAAGATGCTTGAGTTCAGGCTTCATAACTGGAGCCGTAGGGATGAGATTTCCCAAGACTTCTTGAGTAACAAGATACGGACATTATGAATTTCAAGTGATGGCATTTGGTTTAACTAACGCGCTGTGTATTCATGGATCTCATGAAGTATTGTGTGTAAAACATCTTAGATAAATTTGTGATAGTGTTCATCGATGATATTCGTATCTTACTCTGTAACAATGAAGGACACGCAAATCATTGAGATAATTTGGAATTATCCAAAAAGGAGAAATTATATGCAAGTTTCCAAATTTGATTTCTAGATCCATATCGTGTGATTTTCTTGGCATTAATTGATAGTAAGGACTCATATTGACCCCGCCAGATTGGAGCAGGTTTAAAAAAAAAGAATTAGGCTTCTCCTCTACACCCATAGGAAATACGACAATTCTTAGGACTTGTAAGCCATTATCAAAGATTATCAACGATTTCTTGAAGATTGCCAAAGTCTTCGATGCATTAACCCAAAAAACAAGGAGTATCTTTGTGGGAAGATCAAGAGGGACTTTCCATTACTAAAACCGAAGCTTTGTGAAGTCCAAATCTTGCATTACCCGAAGGAAACAATGTTATTGTTGTTTTTACTGTGAGGCATTCCATCAAGGTTCTGGGCGTGTGTGTTAATGCAAATGAGGATAAAGTTATTGCATATGCATCCCAACAACTCAAACCTAATGAAGAAAACTATACCACTTATGATCTCGAATTAGGAGCAGTTGTGTTTGCTCTTAAAATCTGGAGACACTATCTCTATGGCACAAAGTGTACGGTTTTCACCGATCACAAAAGTCTTCAACATATTCTTAATCAAAAACAATTCAACATGAGACAACGCCGTTGGTTAGAATTGCTCGCAGATTACGATTGTGAGATTCGTTATCATCCTGGAAAGGTAAATGTTGTGACAATGCCTTAAGCCAAAAGACAAACGAATCAAAACACTTGAGTTAGATCATTAGTCAAGACCATTCATCCAAAATTTACCCATCACAATCCACCCAGCCATACTGAAGCATCAAAGAGACAACTCAAGCCTGAAAACTTATGAGGAATGGACAAATCATTTGAAATACATCCTGATGGAACTCATTGTATTAAGAATCGAAGCTGGTTACCACTCTTTGGTAATCTGAGAGACTTGATCATGCATGAGTCCTATAAATCAAAGTATTCCATTCACCCGGGTTCTGATAAAATGTATCAGGATCTAAAGAAACTCTATTGGTGGCCTAACATGAAGGCAATCATCGCTGAATATGTTGGCAAATGTTTCTTCATTTCTAGAGTTAAGGCAGAATGTCAGAAGCCATCCGGCTTACTGGTACAACCAGAGATTCCTATGTGGAAATGGGAGAGAATAACAATGGATTTCATCACAAAATACCAAAACATTCCATCGGACATGACACAATTGGGTCATTGTCGCTCGCTTACCAAAATCAGCACACCTTTATCCTACCGAGCGACAGATCGTATAGAAACCTTAACAAGGTTATACATCCAAGCAATAGTCTCCTGATATGCGTGCAATTTTCTATCTTTTCGGAGCATGACAGTCATTTCACATCCAATCTGGATAATCATTACAATGTGCTTTGGGTACGCAATTAGACATGAGTATGAATATTTCATCCTAAAAACCGTGGATAAGTGAAATGGACCATTCAAAACTCAAAGACATGCTTCCAGACTGTGTTATAGATTTTGGAAAAAGGATGAAAAAGACCTTACCATTGGTAGAATTTCCTAAATTAACAGTTACCATGCCAGTATCAAGGCAGCACCATTCGAGGCACTTTATGGTCGAAAGTGCAGATCAGCTATTTGTAGGCCGAGTTGGAGGTGTTTATTCCCGACCAGAATAATCCTTGTAGCCCTGACCGTTATGCAAATTCGACACCGTTGTAAGCTACCAAAGCTCGAAACGAGTTACGCCAAGTAAGGCAAAAGCCTTTAGAATTTCAGTTGGAGATCGTGTTCTGTTAAAAGTTCACCTCGTATAGGTATCCTTCATTTTGGAAAGGTGAGAAAGCTTAACCTCGGTTCATTGGACATTTAAAATCTTGACCCGAATTGGTAGTGCATACAAAACTAGAGTTCCTGAAAGAGCTTCGTAATGTCAACAGTACTTTCCACATTTCTAATCTAATGAAATGCTTTATTTGACGGAACTCCTTGTACATTCCAATGTAAAGAGCTTCGATCGATGACAAACTAAACTTTGTAGACGAACCTGTGGAGATTATGGGTAGAAGCAAGGAACTGGAAAAAAGTTGTATATATAATCAACTGTATGATGGATCTCTAAATGAGGGACCATAATTTTGTGGAACGCGAAGATCAATTTCATGCCAAGTACCACATCTGTTTTCAAACACGAGCTTTCGGCATCAAAAATCTCTGGAGTGATTTCATTTTAAAGGAGGGAGGACTAAACAACCTGCAATTTTCTCAATGTAAATTATCCATCTATTAAATTAGATGTTTTTATTAATCTGTAATATTCAATTATTAATATATACGCACTTTTTACAGGGAAATTTTTTGCGTTATCTCATTATGCAAGTAACTGCATCGCTAAGTGTAACGAGCTCACGCAACCTCTACCAATGCCTCCTCTATCTTATGTTTTATATCATGTTAAACATCTAATATTGTCGAGTCTATATCTTAATATCATTTTTACACGTACATTATAATTAACGTACTTTCAAACCGTTATATCATAAATAAGCATTAAACGTTATCGGTTATATTAAAACCCCTAATTTATATGTAATGGTATACTATATTAAATGAATGTAAAGCCTTTAAAGCATGTGTAAATATGTATCACTACACCACATTTGAATATCTTTTCCTCTCATAAATTCAAGTACCAAATTTGTATAAACGCAATGTACAGTCAATAATGCAAGAAAGTCAATACTAAGTCATTTTACCTCCAAATCATTTTAGTTTCTTACACTACCTTTAACAACAAGGTAAACGCCCAAATACGTTTAAAAAAAATGCCATGAATCTAACACCTAAACTTAAACCAGAACTCATCTAATACCTAATCTAAACCTAAACCCTAAACAAAACCTAAAACCCTAATTTTACTTTAAACTAAATAAGATAAGCCCCTATAAACCTTAAAAACTAAACCCCTAAAACGTAAATCCTAACCTAAACTTAATCTAACATATACTCAACTTAATCTTATCCTAAACCCATAACCTAACTTAATCAGAAGTCCAAACCCTAACTTCAAACCCTAAAACAACCGAAACCATTTTCACATTCTTACCATTTTAAACTCCAAGAAGCCTTCCGAGCACCTCTATTATTCACCCTTATGTCACCAAGGGCTTATAAGCAACATCTACCTCCTCCTTAGCGCCAAGTTGGCTAAGTACTCCTTGTCACCCTTGTTTAGGCCGTGAACCTCCCATCACCTCCACACCATACACCTTGCAAGCTACACTCTATCCTCAATATCATCTTAGGCTTATTGGCCATCACAATACATGCACTTGACCCTTAGATAACAAGAAAATTGGCTCGAATATAAACATACATGAACAAAGCCACCTTTAAAATCATCTCTAACTATCTCACACACTCAAGGGAGTTCTAACATTCCTTAGCAGCAATTAGAAGATCAAGAGATCGTCCTAAGTTAGAATAGAAGCCAAGAAGCAGTGAAAAACGACGTCTTTAAAGTCGGTTACTGGCGTACGAACCCGAAAACCCATTTTAGTCAAGTAAGCTATAGATCTTGTTCATTAAACTTTATAAATTTCTATCTAGAATATGTTCATATACTCTTAAGGTATTCATTATATAACTCTTTTTTGAAGCTTTGAATCTCAAACCCATGTAATTTTTTTTAGAAAACCCTAAAAACGACCCGTTTTAATTTTCTCGTAAACGAATCCTTTTTCTAAAACTTTTGTTATTTAGAACATTCTTATTTTAGCTTTTTTAATAAGCTATAACCTGCAAATATCATTGAGAATCTTAAAATAGTTGCATGGCTTTTTGTACTGTTTGCAAATATTTTTCCATGCATAGGGTATATATCGTATCGTTATGAAAGATTATAACTAAAGAGGCTGAAAATATCATTATTCTATCGTTTATAACTATAAGGAATATTTTTCCAAGTTTCAATGTTAAAGGTTTAACTTATATATACTGTATATATATAAATGACTAAAGCGTAAATGTTTATAACCATGGTATATATTGGCCATTTTTGCCACCTTAAAAAATATAAAAGATAATATTTTTATATAAATATAGTAAAAATATATTAAGATTATAAAACTCTATTTATGAAAACTGACACATTAATCGTTAGTAATATTCGACGACGCATCTATAAACAATTACGTTATCTATTTAACGTAATGTATTCAGCGACTAACTTTTGAAGATATAAAATATTATTGCGTATCACGTTACTTGGAATTTCATATGATGGGTTTCATTTAAGTTTTTGTTTTGACGAGTTGTGGGTTTACGATTTTAAAGTGCCCTGGCTCTAAAACGATACTAATGGCCTTCCGAATTTGATAGGCCGAGTGCTACGATATTTCCATAATGTGATCCCCTTTTAGATCTTTGAATTAGCTTTTAAAGCTTTAGTTATTAGATAATCTACAACACTTGATTGTATCCCTGAGTCATATATAAGATTTGCGGAATAGTTTTATACACCAGACAGAAACAATGTACTAGTAACACAAACTCTTTCTTAAACTTTAATATTTTGAATGATCACAAAAAATATATGTTTACCTAAATAACTTGACTTTCTATCTAGGAATTTGTATCGCTGTCTCTCTCTTTAACTATTGCGTAAGCGGTTCCTTTTATACACCAAGGAAAACCTTAATAGGCTTCCAAAAGCGTTAAGTGATTCATGCATATCTATTCCTAATATAAATCATGCATATCACATAAGCAGTACTAACTATAATGATACTACAGTACAAACTATTAACTTAAAGTATTAATATACTGGCAGTACTAAACAATGTACTGGTAGTACTAACTATTATAACTAGCAGTACTAATGACTTAGTCTATATTCTTCAATCTTCAGCAGTAGTACAAATCTTCAATAGCAGTACTAAGTCCATCATCAGTATAAACTTGTAAAAGCTTTTAATTCCCAACAATCCTCCTCTAAACTTGTGATTTATGATTTATCTCCAAATCATCAAGTTTCTTGAATTAAATCTTGTTGGCTCTGAGAGGATTCTTCCAAACACTTCAGCTTCTTCCTATCTTCTTCTACTACTTGAACTTCTGCCAGTTTTCTCTACTGAACTATCTCTAATATGTCGTAGATCTTCTTCAGATAAAATCTTTTGGTTCTTCAATGATTGTTCTTGAAAAGGCTCTGAACCTGAAGCTTGAGCTACTGTAACTAGTTTCTTCTTGAGAGCTTGATACCTTATCATTGAACCTGACTATCTCTCTTGAGCTTGTTCAACAATTTTACTCCAGTTAATATCATCAGCTACTTTTCTCTCTTGATCAAACTATTTTTATGCTCACACATTATCTCTCAATTCGTTTTGCTCATCAAGTCATACAATTTTGTATAAATTCCATCAATACCATTTGTTTCGTACTGTCCTCCCCACTTCAAGGTGTCCTCTGAGTGAGGGTGGGTATCAGATGGAATTTTAGATGAGTCCAATTAGTTTAGTATCTACCTCCATATGGGTAACTTAGGCAACCTGGGACCATCTGACCAATCCCAAAGGACTTAATTCATTAAGTATTGCCATGGATTGGGTCTTAGTTTATGTTACCATTGTCCTACTCTGCTTCAAAGATAGAAGCAGTAGTGGCAGCCCTTTCCATTCTGTACAATCTTATTGAAAGCCTCATCACCAACTTTTTCAGGGGGACACTAGACTGAGGTATCTAGTGTCCTGACTCTTTTGATTTTCCTCTATGTGTTTTGACACTTTTTGTAGATGTTACCAATGTTTCCAATCATACTTCGAGTGCATTAATATATCATGAGCTCCCCGTCGAACAATACTACTTGTATAGACAACCCAATTTGCATTAATCCTGCAAATGTTAGTCCAAAACTAAGAAAAACACAATCCAAAGCATTTTCTTAACTAGCAATATTAATTTTTAGTCTAGCATTACCCTATTAATCCACAGTATTAACCAATTTGCCTACCAGTATAACTTTTTTACCAATAACCATGCAAAACATGTTCTTATTATCAAACACACTAGAAAGATAGATAAGGAACATGTGAGATTATGAGGATCCATATTTATGCATAACACTGATAGAAGGTCAAAGAACTGTTAGTCAAACAGAATCTAATTTAGACCTATTTCTTCAAAGTTCCCTTAAGTATCCCAAGAAACCTTAGTTTAAAAAATCGTTTTGGCCAAATATCAGCCCATCAACGATTGGAGAATTATTACCAGTTGACGTTTGATGGAATAGCCCAATTTTCTTGTCTGTTAGACGATGGTTGCAATTGATGACCATTTGTGTGTGGTATACAACCAACCTGAAAGGAAATATGTATCATCAATATCTCACACTTAACCTCTTAGATTATTACTCGCATCTCTCGACTCGCCCTATCCCTTTATAAATCCATAACCTTTTAAACTCTTTACTATAAACCTACAGAATGTTAGTTTCTAACCGAGGACATACAATCAAAAAATCTTACATGATACTCATAAGAGAATTAATTTCTCTTTGGGACCCAAGCCATTACTGACTTGATTCTACCTGTTGGATCAACATAGTCAAATTGCTTACAAATGTATGATCCATTGTTTTTGGAGACATGATTTAGAACTTTAATTTTAGGTCTCCAACCAGCCTGCTTGGACTTAAACAACATTAATCCTTGTTCCCAAAAACACTAGTACCTTTCATTCCTTATCTCGCCTCTCGTCATTTAACAGACTTTACTTGACCGTTGATATGTGAGAACTACATATTTTCTATATCAAACTCACGGGAGTTCCAGATACACTATTGTCGCACTAAATGCTGTATATTGCTTGTTTCGTATCTGTGATTGTGACTTAACGGATATTACAATAACATAAGAAAAGTCCAACCGGACAAACACGGACACGAGATCGGATAGAGTGCACAAGATCCGGGAATTTGATAGCAAGAAGGGTCAAAAAGTCAACCCTTGGTCAACCATGGTCAACAAGTCAACTCTGGTCAAACTTATAAAGACAAATTTCCAAAATAACCAAAACAACCCCTTGAAATTAAACCAAATTGCAAAGATATCCATTAAACCCTAACACCGTTATCTTTTTATTAGTAAAAGATAACGGCCGTTATCTACATATAAACCCAAAACCCATTTCATATAAATCGGCCCATACACCCCAACCCATGGTCAAAGCCTAAACACTTGGGTCAAACAAAGGTATAAAAAGATAAAAAAGCGCGGGAAGACGTTTTTACTGTTCATCGTCGTCTCCGCGTTTAACCCTACTTAAATCAAAGGGTAAATGGCAATTAACAGTGTGGCTTAGTAAGTCGAGTACCAAGGTACGATGTGGCAGAGTTAAATGTCACAAAAGCCTCTCATTGGCTAGGACACCTCAAGAAGGGACACACGAATATGAAAGAAAACACACCAATCAATGAAATTTGCACTAAAACAAGTGCAAAAGAAGCATAGAGGTCTGACACACGGAATGCCATGTTGGCAATCCGTGTGCTCACTCATTTAATCCAACGATCCACATTTGGGATCCAATGATGAGAGAAGAATCAAGGGCCAAGATGATGGATAAGAGGAGCGGGCAAGACTCCTAGAAGCTTCATTCTCAGGCTATAAATAGCCCCTCACACTCACACACAGGAGACACTTTTTAATCTTAGTTTTTTTTCTACTTTTTAATTTAGCTTAATTGTAATTTTCAGTTTTTTTTAAACTTTAGCTTATTTAATTTACTTTTTCAGCTTATTGTAATCTCATCTTCAGTATCTTGTAATCAATTTTCAGTTAATAAAATCATCTTTGCTTTTACATAAACTATTTTTACTATTAAGCTTTTACAAATTCAAATGTTCATGTTACTGTTTCATAAGCTTCTCACAAGCTCATCATAAGCTCTCTGAGTCTATAAGCTTAGATTGAGCTCAAATTAGTCATCTAATCTACACAAACCTTAATAATTAGCTTAATACCTTTGCTATATGGATATTGAGCCTTGGATGATAAGCTTACAATGGAAGAGCTTATTGGACTTATACTAGCTTATCCTTGTGATAAGCTAGAGCTTTAGAGTAGCTCCTTGAGCATTATTGCCTTGTTTATGCAAAGGCTTTTGTAAGTCTTCTTTAAATTTCAAGTTTCTTAGCTTAATAATTGCATTTGCTTATTTTCAGCTTATTACTTGCTTATTAGTGCTTAATTCTGTCTTATGGTGCTTATTGGATATGTTTGATCATCTGTTTTCAAGTTTTATATTCTAGATCATAGTTTTTATAATTTTGTCTCTTAAATCATTAAAAATCCAAAAATATTAGCATAACTATTAGCTTATTGATTCTGGCTTATTTGATTAGTGTTATAAGTTCATCAGGTCTATTACAAGTTATTTAATATCTGGTATTTGATATTTGTGCTTTAAATCTCATTATCATAAGCTTATAATGGGATTTTATAAATTAAAGGGGTGTTTGGCTATTGACAGTACTAACTAGAAGTTAGTACTGCCATAAGCCATTTGGCCTTTTGGATCACTTTTAATCTCATTAGTAGGTTTATATAAGCCGGATTTAGAGTAGCTTGTAGGTTTAATCAAGTTTTCATAAGTTTTCTAGTCTAAATTTTGAATCTGTTAGTATAGTTTTAGTCTTACTTGCATTTTTAGCTTAATAGCTTTCTAATTGCTCTCATTACTTAATTTACTCTTAGTATGAAGTTTTAAATGACATAGCATCAAGTTCCTAGCCTGTATTTTATAAGTTCTTAAAGTTTAATTCATCTCTATGTGCACTGCATCAGTAGGATAAAAAGCCAAAATGTCCTTTTTCAACATCAATTTTCAGAAGGTAAAATTAGTTTCTAGATCTTAATTTTTCAGTTTATAGGTAGTTTTTAGTCCATTAATAATCAGTTTGAACTTGTTTTCTAAAAACAAGCTCATTAGCTTATCTGTTTTTAAGCTCAATTTTTGTCTTTTCAATTTCAAAACCAAAAGTAACTAAGTGTTCTTAGTGTATAAGCTGTTTTCAACAAGCCTTTTCATCATGCTCCTGAATTTCAAAATGGTTTTAAAAAGTTGTTTTTTAGAAGTAAATTTAGGTATACTTTTTAGGGGTAATACGCCACAAAAGTCTATAAGGATCCTTTAGCTTATTTAAAAATAAGCTCAAAAGTGCCTTAAGGGGCTGTTTGGTTAACAGTTTACACCATAAGTGCTTATTCCTTTATTTTAGCTTATCTGCTTATTGCTATGGCTTATTTAGGTTCAGTTTAGCTTATTAGGTTAGTATAAGTCCATTTTAGCTTATTTGGTTTTGTCATTTGCTTATTTGAGCTTATTTGCTTTCTAGTGTAAAATTTTAAGTGTTTTTAAGCTTTTTAGCTTTTCTGTCATTCTAGCTTATCAATTGTGCTTATTTTAGTTCTTATGTGCTTATTAGATATAGCTTTTAATCTGTTTTAGCTTATTTAACTTTTCCCTTAGCTTATTTGCTCTTAAAAATTCCAAACAGTTTGCATTTTATAGGTTTAGTAGGATTTGCTTATTCTGTCATTTTTCCTAGCTTATTTCGTGCTTATTTGTGGTTTATAAAAATAGTGTCTTTTCAAAAAGTGCTTATTTTTCTGTCCTTAAAAAAGTTGTAAAAAAATGGCATTTAAAAATATTTGGGAAAGGGGAAGTCCCAAGTGAGCTAGGGCTCGAACCTGGGACCTCAACCCTCTCAACCAAACGTCCCACACAACACACCCTAAACCATCATGCTACAATAGCTCATCTGTTAGGATCTTTCATTATTAATCTTTTATATACATTTTAGGCATTTTAGTATAATAAGTTGTTTTAGCTTATTTCGCAGCTTATTCGATAAGCTGTGTTTCCAAGCTTATTTTTCCTAGATTCCTCTTAGTTCAAGCTACTTTCTATAATTTTTTCAGAATTTTTATAATTAGTTTAGTATTTTTAAACATTTATTTTTATTAAAAACTTTAAAAATTCATAAAAAATAGAAAAATAATCAAAAAAATATAATTTTTTGAAGAAAATTTTCTTTTATCATATAGTTTCTAGGAAAATTAGTTTTGCTTCCGTAGGGTTAAAATTGCAAAATTTCAATTTTTAAAGAACGGGATTCGTTTCCGTTCACGTTTTTCGTATTTTTAAGCTCAAATCAACTCCGTTTTCATTCTAGTTTTCTTTAATCTTACTTTTTAGTTAATTAGAGTCTATTAAAAGTGAAAAATTCATTTTAAGTTTATTTTTGGAAATTTAGGGTTTTTAGTCACAGTTTAGGGTTCCCGTTTTACGTTTTTAGCTAAAAAGTTGTCTCCCCTTAAGTATTTTTAAGTTTTTGCCTTAATTTTCTCGTAGTTTTAGATAACCAATATCAATCTTATCCCATTCAAGCATCGATTCTCAAAACGACTCTCGACTTTCAATTGCTTTCCTCATCGGGGATAACGACCCGGGAATCATACTTCCGGATTACTATAACTAAGATCTTTTGATTCCTACCCTTCTTTTTATATATTTATAAGTATATTTTATATATATTTACTATATATTAAAGAGTGTAGTCAGAAGTGATCAAGTTTTTGGCGCCGCTGCCGGGGAGGATTGTCTACGATTGTTGAAGCCGTTTGAAAATTTTTGTTTGAAGATCCTTCCAAGAGAAGTTATTTTGTTTATTTTCATATAAAAAAATACAAAAATATTTTTCATTTTCTTTTATTAGTATAATTAAAATATAAAACCAAAAATCTAAAAAAAAAACCAAAAACATAAAAACATTTTCCATAAAAAGAAAAAAAATAAAATAAATTCACCAAGTTGGTAAAAGAACACCAACAAATAATACTTTCAATTGAAGTATTATCCATCAATAAGTTCCCGAACCAAAGATTAAAAACTTGCCTTTTGTGTCTCTTGCGACGTACGGCTCACCTTTAAAAGTTAATTCTTTTAAAGAGTTACCGAGAAGCAAGTTGATTATTAGGTTTAAGTGTCTTATCTCATTGTCCGTATTTAAAATTCATTGTTAAAACACAAAAAAAAAAAATTAGTATAAATTTTCTTTTTACATTTTAGTGCATGCGCACTCGTTCTCAATCTCGTAATTCTAACCGTCAACAACAACAAGTCAATCCGACTTTTGTTGAACCATTCAATCTTATTGAACCTATTCCCGTAGTTACGATGGATGATACTCGTACTATGGCTCAATTACTCGAAGCACCCACCGTGGGTTACGAGGATGCCATCGTTGTGCCCGAAATTACCGCGGACAACTTTGAGCTTAAGCACGGTTTGCTTACCCTCGTTCAAAACAAACAATTCTTCAGACATGACAAGGAAGACCCTCATGCTCACATCCGTTATTTCAACAAGATCACTTCTACGATGAAGTTCCCGAACGTCCCGAGTACGTCGGTAAAGCTTATGCTTTTCCCATTTTCTCTCGAGGGTGCAGCCCGGATTTGGCTTGAAAAAGAACCCCCTCGATCGATAATCACATGGGATGATCTTGTTTCGAAATTTATCAACAAATTCTTTCCTCCTTCCAAAACAACAAATCTTCGAAATGAAATCACGAGATTTCAACAACGATTTGATGAAACTTTCTACGAGGCATGGGACCGATTCAATGATCTTCTTCGAGCATGCCCACATCATGGATTTTCGGAGTTGCATCAACTCGATACTTTCTATAATGCTTTGAACTCTAATGATCAAGATTCATTGAATTCCGCCGCGGGTGGTAACTTTTTGGATAAAATGCCTCGTGATTGCCTAAGAATCATTGAAAGCAAATCCAAAGTTCGTAATTCACGTAACAAACCGGTTGTTGCAAAAGTGAGTTCGAGCACTTCTACCCCTGGTATTTCTCCCGATATTGCTGAACTTAAAGATATGGTGAAAGCCTTACTTCTCGAAAAGAAAAACCAAAACCAAGCTCTTACTCCCGTCAAAGCGGTCGAGGAAAGTTGTGTTACTTGTGGTGGTACTCATTCTTACCGAAATTGTCCCGCCACCGATGGCAACGTTTATCGTGACAATATTCAAGAGTATGTTTCCCAAGCAGCAGCAGCTAATTTCAATCAAGGAAATTCCAGTTACCGAGCCCCAATTGCTAATCAAACTCGACCTCCCGGTTTTCCTCTCGTTTAAAATAATCAACAAAATCAAGGAAATAACCAAAACCATTACAATCAAAATCGAGGAAATACTTACAACCAAGGCCAAATTTATCGACCTCCGATTAATCAACCCCCGGTTCACCAAGCTCAACCTTACCAAGCTCCAGCTCCGCAAACACAAGGTGTGTCGAAGGATGATTTTCAAAATTATGTCAAAGCTAATGATGCAGTAATGAGAAATATGCAGAATCAGAACCAAAATTTGCAAAATTAAATGACCAATTTAACGGACATGCTTTCTAAGTTTGTGAATTCAAATACCGCTTCTACATCAGGTTCAGGGATACTCCCTAGTAATACCATTACTAACCCAAAGGTAGATTTGAAAGGTATTACCACCCGAAGTGGTGTTGCTTATCAAGGACCCACGATTCCTACTACTTCATCTCCTCCTAAAGTAGTGGAACGTGAACCCGAGGTGACAAGGGACACGGTGCTTCCTACTAATAACGGAAGTACTAAAGACGTCCAACCTTCGGTTTTCCAAGTTCAATCTCAAGTACCAAATTCTGAGCCCGTTCTTGATCCCGTTAGTGCTCCGATGCCTAACCCAAAACCATCAATTCCATATCCTTCGAGACGTAATGATGAAAAGCGCCGTGAAAAAGCTAACGAACAAGTTGAGAAATTCTACAAAATCTTTCAAGATATGAGTTTTGAAACTTTTATTAGCTTAGCGGATAAAATTTGAAAAAGTCTTTCTCACTATTCAGAACAGTGGAGCTTTCGATCAATATGTTCTCGCCTCCCCCGTTTGGGTAGCTTAGCGGATGCTTTGATTTTTATGCCAAAATTTGCCTCAACTCTTAAAGCCTTAATTGGAAACAAAGAAAAATTAAGTGAAATGGCTAGAACCCCTTTGAATGAGAATTGTTCAGTGGTCATCTTAAACAAGTTACCCGAAAAACTTGGAGACCCGACAAATTTCTTATACCATGTGATTTTCTCGGAATGGATAAGTGCTTAGCCTTGGCCGATCTTGGCGCTAGCATAAATATCATGCCATTATCCGTGTGGAAAAAGCTTTCTTCTCCTGAGCTCACTCCTACTTGTATGACTCTTGAACTTGCTGGAACGTTCTAATTACCAAACGATCGTGTATTGCTGAAGGTTGTTACCTAAAAGTAGGAAAGTTCAAATTCCCAGCCGACTTTGTAGTCGTAGACTTTGATGCCGATCCCCGAGTTCCCCTAATTCTCGGGAGATCCTTCTTAAAGACCGGACGTGCTTTGATTGATGTTTACGAAGGAGAATTAACTCTTCGTGTTGGGAAAGAAGCCATAACATTCAATCTTGACCAAACTTTGAGATATTCTTCTAATTACGATGATATGACGGCAAACCGAATCGACGTTATTGAAATGGCTTGTGAGGAGTATTCTCAAGAAGTTCTCGGTTTCTCCGATGTGATCGCAAGTGGCAATCCCACTCCTTACTATGACCTGATCGTTTCTACCTCTTCTCTGACTCTCACTCCTTTCGGGGATAGTGATTTTCTTCTTGAGGAAGTCGATGCTTTCCTCGCTCTTGAAGATGATCCAACTTCACCGGAAGTTGATGACTCTTACTATGACTCGGAGGGGGATATTCTACTTCTTGAATCATTTCTCAATGATGATCCATCACCCCCTCCCAACCAAGGAAACTATTTTCCTAAAATTCGAAAAGAACATAAAATTTGTGAAGCTAAAACTGATAAGTCTTCAATTGATGAACCTCCTGAAGTCGAACTTAAGGACTTACCTCCTCATCTCGAATACGCATTTTTGGAAGGTGACAACAAGTTGCCCATCATAATTGCTAAAGACTTGAGTGTCGAGGAAAAAGCCGCTCTCATAAAGGTTTTGAAGTCTCAACAAAGCGTGGCCATTGCTTGGAAACTCTCGACATCTAGGGTATGTAACACGGAATGTTGTACTCAAATGATTTTATGGAAGAGGACTACCAAACCGGCGGTCATCACCAAAGAAGTGTGAATCCAAAATCCACGATGTCATCAAATGTGGTGAAAAACTTCTTGACAAGGAATTAATCTACACGATCTTCGGATAGTCACTTTGGGTAAGCCATTGTGCATTCGTTCCAAAAAAAGGGTGGGTTTTTTCCGTTGTTAAATGAGTGAAAATTGAATTAATTTCAACTCGATTGTGTATACGAGATGGCGTTGTTGGCATTGACTACTGAAAGTTAATTGAAGCCACTCGTAAGACCACTTTCACCTACCGTTTATGGATCAAATGCTTGAGAGATTAGCGGGAAACGAGTACTATTGTTTTCTCGATGGTTTCTCAGGTTACTTTCAAATTCCCATCGACCCTCATGATCAAGAAAAGACAACATTCACATGTCCTTACGGAACGTTCGCCTACCGTCGCATGCCTTTTGGCTTATGCAATGCACCGGGCACGTTCCAAAGGTGTATGATGGCTATCTTTCATGATATGATCGAAAAAACGATGGAAGTCTTCATGGACGACTTTTCGGTCTTTGGGAATTCATTCGAAAATTGCCTCTCTCGTGTAGACAAGATGCTTCAAAGGTGTGAAGACACCAATCTTTGTCTTAATTGGGAAAAGAGTCATTTTATGGTAAAAGAAGGCATTGTCCTTGGCCATAAGATTTCCAAAAAAGGGATTGAGGTTGATAAAGCCAAAATCGATGTGATTGCTAAGTTACCTCATCCCACCACCGTAAAGGGTGTTCGGAGTTTTCTCGGTCATGCCGGTTTCTACCGACGGTTCATTAAGGATTTTTCCAAAATTTCCCGACCAATGACTCATCTTCTTGAGAAGAATACTCCGTTCATTTTTTCCGATGATTGTATTCAAGCTTTTCAAACATTAAAGAAAAAACTTACTGAAGCTCCAATCTTGATTGCTCCAGACTGGGACCTACCCTTTGAGCTTATGTGCGATGCAAGCGACTTTGCCATAGGTGCAGTCTTGGGGCAACGTCATGAAAAACACTTTAGGCCTATACACTATGCTAGTAAAACAATGAACGAGGCGGAATCGCATTACACCACAACGGAGAAAGAAATGTTAGCCGTGGTGTATGCCTTTGAAAAATTCCGGTCGTACCTCATCTTGAACAAAAGCATAGTGTATACGGATCACTCTGCCCTAAAATATCTCTTTGCTAAAAAAGATTCCAAGGCAAGATTGCTCCGATGGATTCTTCTCCTTTAAGAGTTCAATTTCAATGTAATTGATACAAAAGGAGCCGAGAACCTCGCGGCCGATCATCTTTCCCAATCAGAAAACCCGTATGAAAATGTTCTCGACCCAAAGGAGGTGAATGAAAAATTTCCTCTCGAGACACTTAATTTGGTGACTTCTCGTAGTGACTCAAGTACCCCGTGGTTTGCCGATTATGCAAATTACCACACGGGGAATTTCATTGTTAAAGGGATGTCGTCTCAACAAAAGAACAAGTTTTTCAAGGATGTTAAACATTACTTTTGGGGCGACCCCTATTTGTTCAAAATATGTGCGGATCAAATGATCCGGCGGTGTGTTGCAGGCCAAGAAGCTGTTGACATCCTCATAGCTTGCCATAGTGGACCCATCAGGGGACATTACGATGCCAACGACACCGCCAAAAAGGTTTTTAACTCAGGATTTTATTGGCCCACGATTTACAAAGATGCCCATGACTTGGTCACCCGATGTGACACTTGTCAGCGTCAAGGAAAAATTTCGCAACGTGATGAAATGCCTCAAAATTCTATCCAAGTTTGTGAAATTTTTGACGTGTGGGGCATAGATTTCATGGGGCCATTCCCGTCTTCACGAGGGAACAAATATATACTCATAGCCGTCGACTAATTGTCAAAATTCGTTGAAGCAAAAGCGCTCCCCATAAACGACGCCCGAGTTGTTTGTAAATTTCTTAAATCTTCTTCGCCGATCCGAGTGCCCTGCCTATCATAAGTGATCGCGGAACCCATTTTTGCAATGACCAGTTTGCAAAGGTCTTGCTTAAATATGGAGTTACTCACCGTCTCTCCACTGCGTATCAACCACAAACAAGTGGGAAAGTTGAGGTATCCAATCGAGGTTTGAAACGAATTCTTGAAAGGACCGTAGGCGAAAATCATGCCTCTTGGTTGGACAAACTAGATGATGCACTTTGGGCCTTCCGTACAGCTTACAAAACACCATAAGGTGACACCCCATACAAGATCGTATATGAAAGGCTGTCAATCTACCGATCGAGCTCGAGGAACAAAGCCTACTAGGCCTTGAAGCATGCCAACTTTAACTTGAAGACGCGGGGCAATCATCATAAAGTTCAACTCATGATTAAATGAACTTCGTGATCATGCTATAAGAACTCTTGATCTATAAGAGAAAAACAAAGAGGTTCCATGACTCAAAGATCAAAAACCGCGTTTTAAGTCGGTGATCAGTCCTCTCTTTAATCTAGATTAAAGATGTTCCTCTGGCATGTTAAAATATGTTGGTCGGACCGTTCTCCATTTCCCAAGTCTTTCCTATGGCACGTTGGTGTTATCTCAAAAACGCCAGGCCAAATTTCAATGTGAACGGTCATCGAATTAAGCACTACTTTGGAAGAGACGTACCAAAATTGGTTCGTCCGGATCTCCAAACCTTCCCCAAGGACAATTGAATTCGGGGATGGGTCAAGGGGGGGGGGGCCTTTTTAGGGCGGGGGTTTTGGATAAAAAACAAACCCCCCCTAAAACTACGCTTCTGTGGGAGGCACCCCATGTTATCCTTTTATTATTTTCTTTCTTATGTCTATTTGATGTGAGGGGCTTGTACTATTCCACCTGTTTATCTGTTGTTTGATGCCTTGTGTTTTTTGTAGGATTTACCCAAAATTTTCTGAAGACTCTCGTGTTCGGTGTTTTGTCCCGGTCCACTCGAGCTTCCTAGCCTTTGCTTGATATTAGTTTGGAGAAATCCGATATCCTAATCTTATAGACTAACGTTTATCTTTAAGCATACTTAATAAACGGCTTAGGATTTACGTAGAGACCCTTCTTAAAACATCAAGGACAATGTTTAACTCTAGTATGGGGGGATCTATCGATTTGATTATGCCTGCAGCCGTTGTTCTCACGTACCCCGTTTTTTCCACAAAAAATTAAAATTTTTCAAAAATAAATAAGTGTTTTGTCACAATTTTTGACTTTCCTGCTGGGTAGAATAAGAGTAAATTTTGACTTGATTGAGCGTGTTGAGCTCTAGCTTGTTCCTTAACTTTTAGGCTAAGCGTTCGCAGATATTCGCGAAGAACGAAAAATGATAGAGTTAAGTATGAGTAGGATGCTAAACAAAGATTATTTGGAAATCTTAAGAGCTCATGTATGTAATTTGTGGCTTTTTCTCCCATAAGCTCTTAACCGGATTAATAATACGTGCTGTTTATGGAGATTAAACTAATTCATCAATTGTTATGTAGTATTAAAGCAAAAAATTTTGTCTTAGTTCAAATTATACTTGAATTTTTCAAATAAATGAAGTCTTGCTATATAAAAATGTTGATTAAATGATAGTTTAATTAATTAAATAAAAGTTGTGGGGTTGATTAAAAAGTTATACTCTTGTTGCTCAAACGATGTAGTAGTCTCTAAAGAAAACCCATAGTAAGAATAAAAATCCGAGAATGAAAAAAGTTTGCTGCATCTAGCCGGCTCACAACCGATGTTGCAGCCTTCTAAAAGGTCGAGGGTTACAATTGCATAAATGTTTAATATTAAGTTT
Source organism: Tanacetum coccineum (assembly GCA_026074375.1). NCBI lineage: Eukaryota > Viridiplantae > Streptophyta > Magnoliopsida > Asterales > Asteraceae > Tanacetum > Tanacetum coccineum. Next base: position 14,161 of record BQNB010006426.1, on the reverse strand, counting down.
AAATTAATAAATAGATTTCTTTTTGTTAAATTCAAATATGCTTTTGAATTTTGACTATTTTATTTTATAAGCTATGAATATTCGGGAAACCTAAGAGTTTTTGAAACCTAAGGTCCGTGAGTCCCGATACTAGTCTCTGTGGGGTGTCAAAAACCTGGTCACTTAGCCGCAAGGTTGGGATGTGTCGAGACGAAAGTCGCTACATGGGATGATCTAGCCTTCAAACTCATTACTTCTCGAGGTTGATCGGAAGCATAGTATTTGCAAACGTTGATCTAAGGTTGAAATTCAAAATAACACATTCATCTAAGATATAATAATTGTCGGGAGTGAAAAGTTCACAAATTGCAAATATGAGTAGTGTTAGCATCTTAACTGATATTTAGCTGTGATTTTGTTTTAAGCTTGGTTTGGATAAGTGAAAAGTCGGGGACGATGAATTTATCCTTTATGGGGCATTCTCGAATCGAAATGCATCTTGTTCTATGATCCCTAACAGTTATGGATATATCGAAGTAAGAACTATTATAGATTTAACCAAAAAAATGGAAATAAAAGTTTTGAAAATGGAAAAATGGTGGTGTTTTATGCTTGTGATTTCTTAACATATCCCACAAAAGTCTTTGCTACTTTTCAAAGATTTAGTTTGGGGAAGTTTTGAGGTATTTGGTTTTAGAGCATATAATATTGCGTGAGGACACACAATCACTTAGTTTGGGGAATTTTGATATGTGTGAAATCAGATATCCTTATTATATCCAAAATGGCCCTTAAATGATCAAAATGTGCAAATATATGTTTGTATTTGTGTATTTTGTTGTTTGTGAATACGTAGGTACAGATAATGCAAAAATCACAAGAAAACGGTCAAAGCCGGACAAACACGAACACGGGAATGGAAAGAGTGCAAAAGAGCCAGAAGATTGCTATCAATGGTCAACAAAGGTCAAACATGGTCAAAACAAATAGGGGACAAAATCTCAAATACCCAAAATGCTGCCCTAAAATGTTATTTTGAACCTATTTTCACTAAATGGACCCTATGCCCTAACACCGTTATTCTTATTTATTATAGGAGATATCAGTCTTATCTCATATAAAAATCCTTAAACCTTTTATAACAACCTAAACCTCACCCGACCCAATTCCATTTCTTTTATCCTGGACCCAAAGTCAAACCCTCAAACACTATGGTCAAACAAAGATATAAAAAGAAAGAGGGAGCAAGAAATCCCATTTTTACTATTCATCGTCGTCTCAATAATTACCCTCCTCAAAATCATGGGGTAAATTAAAATTGAGGATGTGGCTCAACAATTCAAGTGACAAGGTACAAGCTGGCAGAGTTAGACGTCACAAGAGCTCCTTATTAGTCCAAGTGCACAAGAAAGGACACGCGGATATATGAAAGAAACACACAAGGACAAGGATTTTTACACTAAATCCTAGACAAAAGAAGCACAAAGGGTCTGACACACGAAATGCCACGTTGGCAATCCGTGTGCTCACTTAATTATCCAACGGTGATAATTGAGGATCCAATGATTGGCAATGATTAGAAGGTTCAGATTAAAAGGAGAGTGTAACAGACTCAAAGGCTAGAAGCTTCTCATGACTACTATAAATACAAGCTTACTCCTCACACACAATATCTTCTTTTCTGCATTTTTTTAAAGTTTTTAATTAGCTTATGTAACTTTTTAATTAAATGTAACTTCTTATTAAGCTCTTGTATTTTCAATTTCAAGTATTGTAATCTGTTTAAATCAATGAAATCTTAGTTATTTTATTAAATCTAGTTTGCTTAGTTTGTTCTCAAAATTATAAAAGCTCTTGTTTTCTATAAACTCTCAAATCAATCACAAGCTTCTTACAAGCTCATCATAAGCTCATCTAAGTCTCTAAGCTTAGATTTTTGCTCAATTAATCCTTAAATTACTTAAACCATTAAAATCAGTTAAATACCTTTGCTAGTATGGATTTGAGCTTTTTGGATGATAAGCTTACAATGGAAGAGCTTATGGGACTTTTACTAGCTTATCCTTGTGATAAGCTAGAGCTGTAGAATAGCTCCTCAAGCTTTTAAAGCCTTTGTTTAGCTAAGGCAATTGTAAGTCTCATTTTACCTTTTCTGTCTTTAAACTGTTAGATTAAATCTGCTTAATTTGCTTATTTACTTGCTTATTTATGTTTTTAATTACTTTTTTATATCTATTTAGTTAAGTTTGATAATCTGTTTCTAAGTTTTTTAATATAGATCTTAGTTTTCTTCATATTATCTCATAAATCAATAAAAATCCAAAAATATTAGCATAACTAGTAGCTTAATGATTCTGGCTTATTTGATTGTTGGTATAAGCTCATAAGGTCTGTTAATAGTTGTTTGTTATCTGGTAATCAAGTTTTATTCATTAGATTTAAATTTCATAAGCTTAAATGAATTTGAAAGAGTTTAAAGGGGTGTTTGGCATAGCAGTACTAACCACAAGTTAGTACTGCTAGTGGCCATTTGGTCTTTGAATTTTTGTTTTCATCTTCAAAGCTAAGTCTGTTAATGCTAGGTTAATTAGTTAGGTTAGAGTTAATTAGGTTTTGATTAGTTAGTTTGATATAAGTCATAATCTGTTAAGTGTTATCTGTAATATTAGCTTAATTCAGTTCTAGATTTAGTAATTGCTTTAATTGCCTTTAGTTTTATGTTTTAAGTGTGTTAGGATTGTTTTCTTGGGTCTGCAATAGAAGGATTTGAGTATTGGTCACTCAAGTGCAAACTGCACCAGATAAGAAAAATAGAAAAAGGCCTTTTTCATCATCAATTTTCAGTAGGTAAAAGTTGATCTTAGGTTTTGAAATTTGGCATACAAGTAGATCTAGGGTAGTGGTTAATCTATATCAAATTAGTTTTCAAAAATAAGTTCATTAGCATATATGTTTTTAGCCTTAAAATAAGCTTTTTTATCTTTTCAATTTCAAAACCAAAAGTAACTAAGTGTTCTTAGTGTATAAGCTGTTTTCAACAAGCCTTTTCATCATGCTCCTGAATTTCAAAATGGTTTTAAAATGTTGTTTTAAGTAGTATTTTAGGTATACTTTTTAGGGTAATAAGCCAAAAGTCCATAAGGATCCTTTAGCTTATTTAAAAATAAGCTCAAATGTGCCTTAAGGGGCTGTTTGGTTAACAGTTTACACCATAAGTGCTTATTCCTTTATTTTAGCTTATTGTTATTGGTTATGCTTTATTTAGGTTTCGTTTAGATTATTAGGTTTGTATCAGTCCATTTTAGTTATTTGTGTTTTGTCATTGCTTATTTGAGCTTATTTGCTTTCTAGTGTAAAATTTTAAGTGTTTTTAAGCTTTTTAGCTTTTTTGTCATTCTAGCTTATCAATTGTGCTTATTTTAGTTCTTATGTGCTTATTAGATATAGCTTTTAATCTGTTTTAGCTTATTTAACTTTTCCCTTAGCTTATTTGTTCTTAAAAATTCCAAACAGTTTGCATTTTATAGGTTTAGTAGGATTTGCTTTTTCTGTCATTTTTCCTAGCTTATTTCGTGCTTATTTGTGGTTTATAAAAATAGTGTCTTTTCAAAAAGTGCTTATTTTTCTGTCCTTAAAAAAGTTGTAAAAAATGGCATTTAAAAATATTTGGGAAAGGGGAAGTCCCAAGTGAGCTAGGGCTCGAACCTGGGACCTCAACCCTCTCAACCAAACGTCCCACACAACACACCCTAAACCATCATGCTACAATAGCTCATCTGTTAGGATCTTTCATTATTAATCTTTTATATACATTTTAGGCATTTTAGTATAATAAGCTGTTTTAGCTTATTTCGCAGCTTATTCGATAAGCTGTGTTTCCAAGCTTATTTTTCTTAGGTTCCTTATTGTTCAAACTATTTTTCGTAATTTTTTCAGAATTTTTATAATTAGTTTAGTATTTTTAAACATTTATTTTTATTAAAAACTTTAAAAATTCATAAAAAATAGAAAAATAATCAAAAAAAATATAATTCTTTTTTAGAAAATTTACTTTTATCATATAGTTTCTAGGAAAATTAATTTTGTTTCCGTTGGGTTAAAATTGCAAAATTTTAATTTTTAAAGAGCGGGATTCATTCATGTTCACGTTTTTCGTGTTTTTAAGCTCAATTCAACTCCGCTTTTGTTCTAGTTTTCTTTAATCTTACTTTTTAGTCAATTAGGGTTAGTTAAAAGTGAAAAAATTCAATTTAGGTTTATTTTAAAATTTTAGGGTTTTTAGTCACAGTTTAGGATTTCCGCTTTACGTTTTTAGCTAAAATTTGTTTTTCCTTAAGTATTTTTAAGTTTTTGCCTTATTTTTCTTCTAGTTTTAGAAAAACGATATCAATCTTATCCCATTCAAACATAAATTCTCAAATCGACTCTCGACTTTCAATTGCTTTCCTCATCAGGGATAACGACCCGGGAATCATACTTCCGGATTACTATAACTGAGATCTTTTGATTCTTACCCTTCTTTTTATATATTTATAAGTATATTTTATATATATTTACTATATATTAAAGAGTGTAGTCAGAAGTGATCAGCTATTATTGAACTTTAATGACCACGGGGTTATAGTACGATGTTACTTATTTGGGATTAAAGTAGACTTTCACGGGAAGTGTACTTATTTCGTCTTCAGTTCTTTCTTTCTCCGCAACAAAGATGACTTGTGTTAGTGATGAAGACTTGGATATCTAGTTGCTATTATGATTCTTTCTACCTATACCCACAAAGTAGCTATCACTTTAAGGAGTTACAATGTAGTACTCAGTGTCTCACGTAGTTGAGGAGATTTTAAGTGGTGATGTATTTTTTGTATACTTTTGGGTGAGTATATGGTACTCAGAGATTTGCCTATGCACCGTTCCTTCGTCACACGGATAGTACAAGATTAAGTCACAAGTGAAGGATTATGCTTCAATCAGTGGTCATCAGTATTAGCCGACAAAATAGATAAGGGGATTTAGATCGGGTTGATCAAGAGTGATTTGTAAAGAGCGTACCGGCATCTTCTCAAAGACTATTGCTTATGCAATTACGGGTTATGAAGCTAAGTAAGCAGTTTCAGTTGGCATATGATGTACACATGTGTAGGATGATTCCTTAAATAGTCATCATCCTGGAGGGAGAAATGTGTACATCCGGTACTTAGTTGATTTTTTATGTTACCGTTTTGATGTCACAATTTCGACTACGCGGCGGGATAAATTGCTTTCACTCGGGACTTAGTTGACTTTGGTGAAACAACGTATATGGGTACATCCGGGACTTAGTTGACTTTGATGTTACCGATTAGACTACTTAGAGGGATAAATTGCGTACACTCGGGACTTAATTGACTTTGGTGTAGCAATTCATATCTGCACTTTCTTGGAGGGAGAAAAGTGCATTTTCGGGTCTTAATTGATTTTGGTGCTACGGTTTCGACTTCAAAAAAGGGATAAAATGTGTACTTTGGGCTAAATTCAAACAAAACTGGAATTCTTCCTAAGTGAGACAATGTTAATGATATCATCCCTCCCTCAAGAATGGTGTATTAATTCTTATCAGTCTCATGGGTGTCTGTTTGGGAGGGAGTTGAAGATTTCAGTAGTATGTTCGTCTACGAGCTGAAGAAATAAAGCTGGAGTATTCAAGTAGATCATCAAAGATATTCTCAAGGAATACTGGACTTCATTCTTATCATTTTTCTTTATTTTGCTTGTAGGGAACATTATAACCAATTCATGTGTGATGCCATCTTGGAGAGAGATTGTTAGCCTCACTTTTTAGTGAAGCTGGCGTCTTACACATGAATTGGACTAGTCTTAGACACTGCGTGTCACGCAGGGGTCATTTATGTAAACTAGCAATAGTTTGCTTTTTCTTTTAGTATAAATACCCCTCATGGCTCTTCATGAGGGGTGTTGGTGAACATTTGTATTTCTCATCTTTCTTTCCTTAATCTAATATCCCATAAGTTTTCTCCAACCTCTCTCTAACTTTCTCTAACTACAACCATGTTTCATCTTATGTATTTTGATCAACCAAGACCCCCCGAATAAGGTGTTTCGATTCACGCTACACTTTCTGAGTCAACTTAGTCAGAGGCTTGGAAATCATAGAAAAACCTTTGATAAACCCCCAATAGTAACCAGCCAATCTAAGAAATTGCCTCACCTCTGTTGGCGTCGTTGGAGCAGCCTAGTTCTTTATTGCCTCAATCTTGCCAGGATCAACATGCACACCTTTATTGTCAATTACATGACCGAGAAACTATACCGAATCTAGCCAAAAATCACACTTTGAAAACTTGGCATACAATCTATCATTCTTAAGCAACTCTAAAATAATCTTCAAATGCTTTCCATGCTCTTCTTTGTCCTTGGAATAAACCAAAATATCATCGATGAACATAATGACGAACTTATCAAGATATGGCTTGCATACTCGGTTCATCAAGTCCATAAACACAGCAGGCGCATTTGTCAGTCCAAACGGCATCACTTGGAACTCAAAGTGACCATACCGAGTTCTAAATGCTGTAATTGGAACGTCCTCTTCTTTAATGCGAAGCTGGTGATATCCTGATCGCAGATCGATATTGGAATACACGCTTAAACCTTAAAGTTGATCAAATAAATCGTCGATTCTCGGGAGAGGATAATGATTCTTGAGAGTCAACTTGTTCAACTCGCGGTAATCAATACACATTCGAAAAGACCCATCTTTATTTTTCATGAAAAACACCAGTGCTCCCCACGATGATGAACTCGGACGAATAAATATTTTCTCCAACAGCTCTCGCAATTGCTCCGACAACTCTCTCATTTTAGACGGTGCCAAACGATACGGTGCACGTGCAACAGGTGCAGCCCCCGGTACCAGATCAATTCGAAATTCTACTTGCCTCGGCGGTGGTAGTCCCGATAATTCATCAGGAAACACCTCAGGAAAGTCACGAATTACAGGCACGTCTTCCAATTGCTTCTCCTTTGGTTTCTTCTTAGTCGCATATGCCAAAAACAAATGACAACCTCATTCGATATACGTACGATCCTTAATATAAGATATGACCTTTAGTCAGGACATACCTTTGTCACTTTCGACTGTTAACGTCTTGTTTCCGTAAGGTATACGAACAACCTTCTCACCACAAACGATAACGGCATCGTGCTTGACAAGCCAATCCATACCAATTATAACGTCAAACGTACCAAGCTCAATCGGCATGAGATCGATTTCAAAAAGATGGTTCACTAAATTCAAAGTGCAACCTTTTAAAACAGTGTTCGTACTAACTATCCTTCCATCGGCTAACTCTACCTCGTAACTGGTATCTATTTTAACCGGATCGATATCAAGCATGGAACTAAATCTAGTGTCCACAAAACTCCTATCGGAACCCGAATCAAATAAAACAGAAGCATAGCGGTTATTGAGTAGAAACGTACCCGTAACCACATTCGGACCTTGCGGCTCAGCATCCTTAATCGCATAAGCTCGGCCACGAGCTTCTCCAACTTCCTCTTGCTTGACCTTCTTTGGGCATCGGTTCCTCGTATGACCTTGCTCACCACAATCATAACAAGTCCAAATGGGCTGAGCGTTTGCACCCGTGGCAACATTCTTTTCCTTGCAATACCTCGCTTTGTGCCTAATCTTTCCACACTTGTGGCACTTGATCGTACATTGACCAACATGGCGAGTAAAACAACGTTCACACACAGGAAGTGATCCAGAAGACACCTTTCCCTCATTCAGAGCAGTAGTCATAGCTCGCGCGTTCCCTTGCTTTTGATTATTCTGCGAAGATTGGCGTGAGTTATCCTTGTGGTTGCTCTTACCACTACTGTTCCCACTTTGAAAGTTCTCCCACTTTCGCTTATTTCCTTCAAGAATCCTTTCATTCCTAGCTTGCAACTTTTGTTCCATCAACTTATGTGCCATACGCACAGCTTCATTCAAATTGGTAGGCTTAGAAGAAGTAACTTCACCCTTGATGTTATCAACACTAATCCTAGAATGAGCAACATTTTCACACTTTCCGCTCGATCATTCTGACCACATCAACGCTAACTTATTAAACCTTTGAATATAAGCCACCATATTATACTCCTTGACCTTCAGGTTCCACAACTCATTTTCCATTCTTTGCAGTTCTTCCGCAGGACAAAACTCTGTTGTCATCAATTTCTTCATCTCAGTCCACCCACATTTGGTTAGCAACATCTAGTCCCAAAATTATGACTTTAGAGTTCCACCAAGTCAGTGCAGGTCCTCGCAGTGTAGCAGCAGCAAACTTAACTTTCTTATCTTCCGCACACTCGCTTATCCCAAAAGTCATTTTCGTTTTCTCAAACCATCTCCTAAGCTCAACAGCTCCTTCGGTACCACATAAATTATGAGGGTTACACTTCATGAATCTAGCAAAAGTGCATTCTCGAACAACAGGTGTAGTAACTTGACCCCTAGCTTGTCCAGATCCACTAGCATTATTCCCAGCATTCACATGTCTTGCCCGCTCAGTAGCGATAGCGGCATTGACACTTTCTTTGATCATTCGCCGAACGGCAGCTTGAGTCAAAGGTGCAGACTTTGGAGGCATGATTCTGTCACGTCACACATAAAACAACTTGATAAGCATTCATAACATGATATACTCATAACATGGTACAAAGATAAATCAATCACAACCACAGTCACACAACATCTTGTAGTAATCAAAAGATAGTCATTCATTATTCATCACAGAAGAGTTAATACATAGTTGCATTGTGTCACAAAATGATACAAATCATTACAACCAATAGCATCAAGTCTACAAACTGAGGATTCAGTTTAGTGATTACACAATAAAGATACTACTAATGAAACTAAACTACTAAGAGTCATGAAGGGATATCTACAGCTCAGATGATGGACTCTCTTCATCTTCAACCGAAACATCAATAGCCTCATTCGGTGGTATGTGCTTAATTACACATACCGTTTTCCATTCAAACCAGACTTAAATGACCAAAAACGTACCAAAAATACTTTGTATTTGTATGTTTTCACTTATCTTGTACAGGGTACGGATATCCGACAAAAGAACAAAAAATCAAGCAAAAACGGACAAAACCGAGCACGAAATGGAAGAGCGTGAAAAAGACACAGTCAAATCAAAGCCAAAGACAACAAAAGTCAAAGTCAACCCCGACAAAGTCAACGGTCAAAGCCGAAGCCGTAACCGAAGAATACTTAATGGGCCCACCCGAACCCATCTAATAGGCCGGGTCAGCCCATTAGTAAAATATATTAAAACTTTTTAAGCCCAAGTTTAATGAAAATCCCAATGTCCATATTAATCATACCCGGCCCAATGAACAAGAATAAGCCCAATCCATGACTTAACTTTCATTAAGTCTTTAAACCTTTAACCCTTTAACACTAACGTTGTTAGTTACCACAAGGACCATCCCTGAAATGAACATATATACTCTTGAGGGCCAAATTTTCCAATGTCCCTAACCTTTATCACACCACAAGGGACTGAATTTGCAATCACATGTATAACTATGAAGGGTCCTTTTTGCCAACTTCCTAAAGTTTTTACCCTGCCCCTTATAAAAATTTCCCGCCACATACAAACCTGCCCCACTGTTTCGTTATCCCTGTCCCTTCCTCCTCGTTTACTATTCACCCTAGCCAAACCTGTCACTTTCCCCTCCTATCCCACCCCATAAGCTGTAAAATGACAACTTGGCAATCCCTAATGCATCCATTGGCTACAAAAAAAATAAGGGCTACGATCACACGGCTTGGGGACCAAGAAAGATTAAAGGCCAAGATTGATTTGTGATTTCCTCTCACATAACAAGCACATCTGTTGAAGTATCTCACCAAAGAAACACATCCTCAAGCTCAAGTTTTAGTATAAATAGTTGTCACTTGTAGCTTATGAATTTTTGTCGAATTTTAGTGTTTAGAAGGCAAAAGCTTGTATTCAAAAATTTGTACCATTTTTCAATATTGCAATTTTAATTTAACTGTCTTTCAATACTTGTCATTTAAATTCAGTCTTTTAAATATTTGCAATTTACTTTTAAGCAATTTACTGTTTTTCCTTTAAGTTACTGTCATTTACCTTAACTTGTTTTTAAATACTGTTTGTTAAGCCATTATCTAAGTTTTTTAACCATTAAAAACTTATATAATAGCTCATTTTCATTATCTGTCAAAAAAGCCAAAAATCCAAAAAAAAAATATCAAGAATCTGTCAAGAAGCAAGGAGCATGGTTTATAAGGGATGGCCATTGGTATAGAGCTTATGGTAAGCATATAGGTGTGTATAAGCTAGTTTGAGAGCTTATTTAATTGCCATTAAGCTTGGACCCTTTGTAAGCTTCATTTTTCATTTTTGCTTATTTTCACTGTTCATTTGCTTATTTCTGGCTTATTCATGCTTTTTCCTATTTATTTATCTTATTAATGCTTATTTGTCTTACTTAGTTGCTTATATGTCTTATATTTAAGTTTTACTTGAAAACTGCCTATATTTGCTTGAAACTGCTTATTGCTTATTCTGTCTATTTAAGTGCTTATTGCTTTGTGCCTTTTTGTTTATTATTGCTCATTAGTGTTTACTTTTTATCTGTTTTCAAACTTCCTTGTTTAAATCTTTGTGAAACTATTTTAAAATTAATTTTGAAAAACTTAAGGGGTGTTTGGGTCAAGACCCAAAGTGGGTCATTTTAGGTTCAAAACCTATTGGGTCACCTTGGTTTCTTTTCGCTAGCATATTTAAGTGGTTTGTAAGCTGTTTTTAAAAGTGGTTTAGTTTTAAAAGTTTATTTTTGAGTTTTCCTATTTGCCCTTTAAAACTATTGGTAACAAAAACAGTCCCAAAGGGCTTATTTGATTAAGGCTTTCCAAGATCATTTTTAAGCTTGTTTTTGTGTCTTTTATTAGTGTCAATGCAGTAGGTTAGTTTACCTTTGAGTCTACTTTTGTGTTTTTTTTTAAATCTGTTATTTCTATCAAGTGTTTTCAAGTATTAAGAGCCCCTTTTTCAAATCTAATTATCAGATCTTTAAAATAGTTTTTAGCCTTTGAAAATTGGTGCACAAGCTCATTAGGAGCTTGTGTCCATCTGTTTTTACTTGTCTTTTACTTTTGAGCTTATATGCTTGCTTATTTATAGGCTGCAAAACAGCCCATTATCTTTTTCAAAATCCACACCAGCATATGTTGTTTGTGACAGCCATTTTCATAGCTCTTTTTCTTTGCTTATTTTTTATTCAAACTCACTTTTCTTTGCAGTTTTAGATAGCCCATTAGCTAGGCTTTAAGGTGATATAAGCTGAATCTCCATAAGGATCTTTATAGTTGCTTAAAAATAAGCCCTAAGATTGTCCTATAGGCTGCTGTGTATGCTATTTTTGGCCCTTTGCTTATTGGCTTATTTTTGCTTATCTGCTTGTTTTTAATTGCTTATTTTAGTGTAGACTTGCTTAATAAGTGTCATAACTTATTTGTTTTAGCTTAACTTTGAGTCCCCTTAACTTAATTTGTCTCTAGTGGCTTAGCAGACTAGCTTCTTTTGCCTTAGTGTAATAATAAACAAACTGCCCTCTTTGTTGCTTATTTTTACAGCTTATTTTAACTTTTCATAAAAAAGTTGCTTTTTTAATTTTGCTTATTTTTGT
>BQNB010006425.1:8182-97566 GCA_026074375.1 Tanacetum coccineum | reverse complement strand
GAATCCAAGATCTGACGTGTGTGAAAACTTAGGCCTTTGTAAAAAGTATTTACCTTCTGATAGTCATTTAGATCATTAAATGGACATTTAAAGAGGAGGTTATTAAATCTTTCCCATGTCTGATACAGGGTTACACATTCTTCTTGCAGAAAATTGTGAATTTCTCCTATTTGTCTAAAAGTCACGGAAGATGGGCAGAATCTTCGGATGAAGACCCATTTCAATTCATCCCAGGTTTTTAGTAAGTCGGATGAAGTTCTTCCCAACAATCTCTTGGCTGTTTGATATGTGTGAAAACACATATCAATTTTATATCAAAATAGACCCTTAAAAGACCAAAACTGTGCTTTAAATACTTGAATATTGCTTGTTTTGTCTTTTTTATTGTGTAGGTACAGATAAAGCAAAAAACCACAAGAAAACGGGTAAAATCGGGCAAACACGAACACAAGAACGGAGGAGCACACAAAAAGCCGGGAGGAAGCCATCAAAGTCAAACCCTAGTCAAGCCTTGGTCAATTCTCAGTCAACCCAAGCCAAACACAAAAAGACAAAATCCCAAAGTTACCAAATCAGTCCTTAATGTTAAACCAAATTACAAAACAAACCCTAAATGCCCTAACAGTCGTTATCTTTTTATTAATAAAAGATAACGACCGTTATCTTTCTATATTAACCAAATCCAATGCCATGGCCCAAATTCATTATAACCCAGGCCAAGGCCCATTTCCCTTTTATAACCCAAGTCAACACCCGGGTCAAAAAAATCAAACAACCCATTTTATAAGTGAAAGAAGCGGGAAAAGTGGTTTTACCACTGTTCACCCGTCTCTTTCATTTACCCAGGGTCAAATCAAAGGGCTTTTACCAATTGGGGGCCAAAAAGGACAATTCAAGGGCTCAAGTACACGTTGGCAGGGAGAAACGTCATTCATGGATTCCTATTGGCCAAAACCCACTTGATGTGACACACGGGCAAGTAAGGAAGCATAAGGAAAATGGTCATTTTACACTAATTTCACTCACGGAAGTAACACAATGGGTCTGACACACGGATTGCCACGCTGGCAATCCGTGTGAGCTCATAAGTGATCCAACGGTAGAAAGTGAGTACTCAATAATGAGAGGAATTAAGGGCCAATGATTGAAGGAAGATCTAACAAACTTTAGAGCCTAGAAGCTTCCTTAGTGGCTATAAATACGAGCTCCTCACTCACACACATGATATCTTTTCCCTTGTAATTTTTATTAGTAAAATAGCTTATGTAGGTTTTTTAAATGTAATTTTACCTTTTCAAGCTCTTGTAGTCGTGTCTATAAAGAATTGTAATATGTTTTGAAGTATTAATAAAATTCTCATCTTAGTTTTTATAAGCTGTTTTTTCACTTATAAGCCCTTATCTCTTTCAAATATTGAAGTTACTGTTTCATAAGCTTTGATAAGCTATCTACAAGCTCTCTTAGTCTCTAAGCTAAGATAACCTTAAAATCAGCTTAAAACCTTGGCTATTTAGATAGAAGGCTTATGGAAGGGAAACTAGCAAAGGATGAGTTTCCAAGGACTTTTACTGACTTATCAATGATAAGCCAGAGCTGTTGATAAGCTCTTTGAGCATTTTTGCTTTTGTTTAGCTAAAGCACATTGTAAGTTCTCATTTATTTACTTTGTCTTTAAATTTCTAGCTTATTTGGCTTAAGATACTTATCTAGTTGCTTATTAGTTGCTTAACTGTGCTTATCTACATGTTTTTATGCTTGGCAAATATGTTTCATTATCATTTTATAGCTTCAGTAGTATAGATCTTATATTTCTTCATTTTATGTCTAGAATATCTCAAAAAGCTCAAAAACAAGTAGTTTAGTGTTAGCTTATAGTTTCTAGCTTATTGTCTGTTTAGGATTGCTTATTAAGATGATTAAGAGTTAGTCAATATCTGGTTAATAAGATCTAATTACTTAATTTCATATTAGCTTGCTAAAATGAATCTTTCAATTGTTAAATAGGTGTTTGGTTTAGTGAGGTTTGACCATTTAAAGTCAAACTGAGTTGTGATCTTTGCTTAAATCATTTTCATAATCACTTTAAATCAGTAATGAAATTGTTTTCTTAGATTAGATGTCATAATCTAAAAAGTTTAAGCTCAAAACCTTTGTTCCTGCACTAGGGGATTTTTTCATTTTTCTTAGCTTGTTAAAAGTTTATCCAAGACTTCATAGGGTTAAATCTTGTTTGTGTTAAGTTTAAACACACTCTTGTTGAGTGTCTAATGCAGGTTTACCTTTAAAGGTAACCTGCAAAATTAGATTTGGGCTTAGGTCAATTGCACCAGCAGTAGTAACTGCTGTTACTACTGCTGCCTTTTCATTAGCATTTAAGCTAGCTCAATTAGGTTTTAGGTTTTAAAATTGAATAAGCTTTTAGTTTAGATATAGGATAAGATAGTTTAAAACTTGTTTTCAATTTCTAGCTTATTACTTAGGATTAATTTAGCCTTAAAAGTTCATCAAAAATCTCAAAAAGCCAAAAATAATATTAACTAGAACACTAGTTTTTAAATTTTGATTTCTAGCCTTTAGAATTTGATTTTATGATTTGTATTAATAGTTTATAAGTAGGTTGTTAAGTTTTCAAAAGCTCAAACCATGTTATAGCTTATTTGTGCAATTTAGCTTATTTAGTTTTTGAGCTTAACATGGTAGTTCTTGAGTTTACCTCTTAGATCATAGGATTTAGATAGCTTATAGTGTTTCCAGTTAAATTAGCTTATTGAATTTAGATTTTACACATCTTAAGCTTTCTAGAGCAACTTTTAGATCTGAATTTGAGCTTAAAAGGAGTTGTGTGCAAGCTTATAAGTGAATTTTAGCTTTTTGGAGCTTAAAAGCTCACTTACTGAAAACTGCTTTTTCATAAGCTCTTTAAGAGCTTATTTTTGAGTTTCAGCTTAAAGTTCTTTTTATTAAAGTTGCTTAAAAAGTTGTCTTTAACAACTTTTGTTCTTTAAGTTTTTTATAAAAACCAAAAAAAGCGAAGTGGAAGTCGGGGGTGAGCAAGACTCGAACCCCCGACCTCAACACCTCAACCTTTTATAAACACACACATCCCCACTCCTTACCGCTGTGCCCTTGGGTCTTTTTCGTAAGACCCTTGCACTATTAATCCTTTATACTCATTTTCCCTTATAAGCTCTTTAAGCTGTTATAGCTTATTTCGCGGCTTATTTAATAAGCTGTGATCTCGGGCTTATTTTTCCTAGGATTTAAATAGTTTAAGCTATTTTCTGTCATTTTTCTAGAATTTTTAGAGTTCATTTAGTATTTTTAATCATTTATTTTCATTAAAAACTTTAAAAAATCATAAAAAATAGAAAAATAATCAAAAAAAATATAAATCTTTTTTAGAAAATTTTCTTTTATCATTAAGTTCATAGGAAAATTAGTTTTGACTCTCAGGGAGAATATTATTTTTGAGCCATTTACTTTTAGGGCGCTGTTTTATTCAATTCTCCGTTATTCGTTTTTTTGGTGATTTCATTCAAATTTTTAATCGTAAGTTTTTCAAATTTTTGCAATCTTTTATATTTTACTCATAGAATTAGATTATTATTTCAAATTTTAGGTTAAGGTACTAATTAGGGTTTATTTTGGTCATTCCGTTTTTTCGTCCCGTGTATTTAGTTAAGTTTCTTGCATTTTAAATTGTTATTTTTAATTGTTTTTAAGTCCTTAGAAATTCATTCAAAAAGTTAACAATCATTCCATAACATTGTCCCAAACTGAAACAAGGGTATCAATTCACATTATCCTTTGGGATAACGACCCGTAATCACTTACCGTTAATAACGTGTTAATATTATTAATATTTTGTTTTTTTAAATTGCATGTTTAAATTGCATTTAATCTTTGTCCTCAAGGATTATTTGTATATTTCTATAAATACTTTGATATATTATATATACGTGAAATTGCTACAATCCCTGTTCCTGTAAGAGTTAAGGGTAAAATTTGCAGCATTATGTCGTTTCCCGAAATCCCAGGTGTGTTAAGTAAACTGGCAATCTCCAAGATCTTTCGTACATGTTCCATAGCATCTTCCGTCTTCCCTCTAGAGATGGTGTTTTCACATAATTCCCTCAAAATTTGACTTTTGATTTCAAAAACAATGTTTTTTTCAATCCCAGGTCTTTTTACCCCTACTTGTGAGTTATTACGATTTAGAGCCAAATATTATTCTAGCGTAAGTGTTTCGATGTCGATTTCATTTAAATCTTCTGACTATGATTCTAACGATTCAGATTCATAGAAGGAATAAATGTTGTGGATCACAATGGGTATGATATCTTTTCTGCTCCGAAATTGCCTTTCGGGGTTAGCGAAAGGAGTGGACACTTTTGTGTTGCTACTCCTAGTCATGATCGAAAAAGAGGGTCAAATTAAAACTATTTTTTAGCTCCCCGACAGTAGCGCCAAAAACTTGATGCGTAAAATTGTTTTAATTTACTATATTCCAAGTTTTAAATTTATAAAACTCGCTTACCGATACACGCACTATCGGGCAGAGAACCTGGTCGTATATAGTGCAGTAGTTTGGTAAATCCGAGGTCGTCCCAAGAGCTAAAGTTTACTAGTTTTAATTTGATTATGTCACGATTGAAAATGGTTTTAAAGTTGGTTTTAATAACTATGGGAAAGTAAATGAAATAAAGTAAATTGATAGAAGTATTTAGGGAGAAAAGCGTGCTTGCCTAACGATTTCGTTACTAATGCTATGATTACATTTTCCTGTGCAATGTTCAATTATAAGTTCCATTAGTGGTTCTAATATCGACAGACCCGAATTGGCATTTGAGGTCTGTCCTATACTTACTCTGCGATCCCACATTCCCTTACGATCACACGAGTAGGGCATCCAAGTTTGTATTTGTTAAACCCCAACTATCCTTAAGACCAATCTATAATCTAAACCGATTATTAACCCCCTCTGAAAGAGTTCCTGCATTTTTAGTTAATTAATATGGAAAAGGAGGTAATTTGGTTAATTCCTACACTAGGGATAGGTGCCAAGCCACCCTAGTACCCCGCTAATCCCAGGTTCAACATGGTAAGTCTAATATCAAGATTAACAAGATCTAAGCCACCCTCTATAATACCAAAACACAAAGATCAATGAAAGGCTATAAGGATATCTAACAGAACCATAATTGAACAGGAAACATAATCATATCAATAGTAAATACACGGTTAGGCCAGCATTTAGAGTGCTTAGCCACTCATGGTAACAGATATGCAAGAATTAATGAACATAGACATGGATTGAATCATCATTGTTCTTACAGTGAATGTTATGAATGATTAAATACAAGAAGTGTGTAAAGTGACTTCTCCCTTGGACCTTCTGGTGAAATGCTTCGGACCTTTAGGGTTTGGTTCACCCCTGGAACTGTGTTGTGAGTTGTGGAAGTGAGTGATGTTGAATGAGCCAGATGAGGGCTCTATTTATATAAATCGAAACTGTTACGATGTAACCCTTGTGAGACGTTACGCCGTAACCCTGTTACGTAAGCTTCCAATCTTCTAGGCTAAAATGATGTTACGACATAACCTTGTCGCCTATGTTACGCCGTAACGCTGACGCGGACAAGTCATCCCTTGTAAATTTGAATGTTGCGGCATTAAGTAAGAGATGCTTTACGCCGTAAAAGGTGTGATGACTCATTTCTTCATTAGTATATGTTATGGCGTAATCCCTCGGGGGTGTTACGTCGTAAACTGCCTTAAACTCTTTACTTTAGTGCATTTCATGTCCAAATCCCTCGTGTTTTGCTAAAATTCTTACTTGGTCCCTGAAAACTAAATATAAGCAATTAAATAACGTTTTCAGACATTTACAACATATTTATAAGCATTTTTATAGGGAAGTTGATATCAAAATGTATTAACTATTTGATGTTATCAGATAATGATGGCGTAGCTTCTAAAACCATTAAGGAAAATGTCAAGTCTTTAGCTCTTAAAGCTAAAGTCACTAGGGAACAAACTAGTAATGATAGCGATAGTCAAGGAGAAAGTAACGAAGACATAGATGAAGAAGAAGCCGAGGCATTTAATTTATTGGCTAGTAACTTCCACAAGGGTAATCGATTCGGGCGCGACAATTGTTTTGGCAGTAGGTCCAATAGGTTTGGTAAAGGCCACGGTAATAGTTTTGAAAACAAAGGTGGTGAAAGCTCGAAGCAAAAAGGAGCTTGCTACAATTGTGGAATAGAAGGCCGCTTCGCTAGTGAGTCTAGAAAGCCGAAGGAGAACAAGGCTTTTAAGGGAGGATCATGGAGCGATAGTGAAGACGGCGATGAACACTAACACGACACAACTTGTCTCATGGCAATTGACTCAAAAGAGGTAGTATCCAAACCATCTAGTTCTAATATTAATTTATATATTATTGATTTGCAAAAGGAGAATGAGAAACTCCTAAAGTTTAACAAAGATTTTACTAAAACTTTTGAAAAACTTTTAAAAGAAAAACGCGCTCTCAAATATATAAAATCAAAACTTTCAAGTAAAATTTATGATCTTGAAACTGAAGTAAAGAAACTTATTAATAAAGAGGTAGTTGAACCTTGCAAAAATTGTGATGTACTCACCAATGAGGTTGACTCTTTAAAGTACAATGTTTCTAAACTTCAAGATGAAGCATTGAATTTTTCAAAATTCAAATCAAGTAGCATTGCTTTAGACGATATGCCAAGTCGTCAAAAATTGTCCCAAGATAAGGAAGGTCTTGGATTTAAAAAAAATGATAAAATCACATCTGCATGTCCAAACAAACCAATAGTGTTTGTAAAACAAAGTCAAAAAGAAATTAAGTCAACTAGCTTTGTTAAAGCCTTTGTCCCTCAAACTCATTTTGCAAACACTCGAGGTCATCAAGCACCCACTGGAAGAGTGAAAACAACACACCAAGGACATCACTTGGGCTCTTACAATGGACTTGGATACACACGACCTTGAGTTGACCCTAGACCTCTTTTACCTACACCACATATGAGACCTTCAAACTCATATGCTCGAAGACCTTCTTTTCAAAATAACCATTCTTCGAGAAGAATAAATTTCTACAACAACCAAAGGTCTTCGCATCATCAACCTAGCACTTTGCAAAGAAGAGAAAACTCCTACCTAAATCAAAGGGTAAAAACACCTTGGAGCGTTGGACCAAACTTTCAAAACTCCTATGACTTTCAAAATAATCCTTGGTCCGCGTTCTTAAGGTACGACCTACATAAATTATGTGCCTTTCTACAAGACCCAAGAATGGTTAACTTGGGCACCATATTTGCTAACCAGAATGGACCCAAGAAAAAATAGGTACCACGACCATGAATTCATATTTGCTTGTAGGTGTGTCTTAAATGCGATCTACTACCGGACGATTGGATTATGGGTAGTGGTTGCACTAAGCACATGACCGAGAATAGAAGATTGTTTACTTCGTACAAGGCGTATGATGGTGGACATGTCGTATTTGGGAGCAACCTAAAGGGCAAGGTCGTCGGTGGAGGTAATATTACTCATGACTCTATTACAATTACCAATGTTGATCATGATAGTGGTCTAGCTTTTAACTTGATTAACGTAGGTCAATTATGTGATGATGATTGTGTAGTTAGCTTCTCTAAAGTAGATTGTGATAATAGTAAAAATGGAAAATTTCTAGCTAAAGGACATAGGAGAAATGGCATATGTACGTGCAAATTGGGAGATAACTCCAAACAACAAATTTGTCTTGCATCCATGGTGGATAACTCAATGCTTTGGCATAAGAGATTAGGTCCCGCCAATATGAGGTTAGTTCAAAACTTAGCTTCCAACGAGCTAGTAAGGAACCTACCAAAGTTGAGCTTTGAAAGACACTCACCTCCAAAAGTGGGTGAAGCTGAAAATAATGTGTTCTGGTTGAGCGTTACTTCATAGATCAATAGCACAAGATATGTAGGATAGACATCTAAAAGCGTCGTTTTGAATACGCTTACATTGGATTAATTGAAATGGTTTAATACAAAAAAACCAACGGCTTAAATTGTCTTCACATGATAATAACAAGATTTTAGATCATGAACAAATATCCCAAGATGTTAATGACTCCAAATCTTTTATGATGGCTCCCAAAAGAGTTATCGCCAATGATCCTTAGCCTCGTGCCTCATTTGGACCTGAGGAAACATGCTTTAAACGTCACTAAATTGTGGTAAATTCATAGGTTTATGTAAAATATAATGTAGGACCGCAAGATTTTCCCCGTGATAATGCAACAGATGCAAACATCACAAAATGTAATTACGATTCCCTAAGCTCATGACACTGAAGCTCGACATGTACGAAATGCAACATAAATTGCCAACATTGCCCGTGAAGATGTTCTAACCCGCAACATCCTAAATCCAATATGGTATACGTCCGTTTTCCGATAAACCGGCACAGTGAGCGCTGCTCACCCGAACGGGGATGTCAATCCAAAATAGATCTATTTATAACATTCGCGCTCACACAAAGTAATTGACAGTTCATGATAATGGGCTCAGAGGGTTATCGCTACTTAGGCAAACACGTAATCATGTAAAAATGTACATTTGCGTCCAATCGTAAAACAATGCATGTTTCTCACCCCAAAAGTTATAAATCATTGATATAGCAAAACATAGGGCTATGAACTCACCTCGATAAAGGAAGTGGATGAAATAAATCAAGTGAATGAAAACGTCACGGATATGACCCAATGCAACCTAATTAAATATAGGTCGTATGAGTACTAAGTACTTTGAATAACTAATACCACATATAATTCTATATAGTTACATCACCACCTAAAATTGTTTGTAAAAATGGTATACTTGTCCAACAATTCGTTATTTGCCAAAAATACCTGATGTCTTATTTATATAACTCCATTATATAAATGCTTTATTTATTTGAGAAAATATTATTTAAAAACGTTATAAATATCACTTTAGTAAAAACGTCATTTCTCTCTCGTTTTAAATATGTTATTTATATATGTGGCTTCATTTTTGAATGTTCTAGTCAAATATCATATTTGCAATATTATAATCACTGATGAACAGTAACTTTAATAATATTTTAAAAATTATATAAAACTACTTTTATATAATTAATCGTTATAACTTAAAAACGTCGTAACTTATTCGTTTTAACCCCGTTTTCATCATTCTTTACATGTATGGATTCGTATTTGAAAAATCTAATCAAATGTTACATATACTATATTCATATTTATTGTTATGAACAGTAACAGTAAGTGTAGATTTATAAAAATACTTTTTATAAATTTTAATTGTTGAAATCGTATATTTATTGTATCTTATTTGTTTTAATTCGGTTTCTAGTGATTCTTATGTCCACGCTCCATAATTAAATTTATTTCATTAACTAGTCCTTGTCAATTGTATGATTCTGTAAAAAAATTAGTGTTTTTATAAAAATTACTTTTATAAAGTCAATTTTGTTATTTTAGTACTAAACATAAAAAAGGTATTACTAGTTCTTATCCTTCTAATTTTTCAGTTTCTTTCCTTTTAGAATCCTTACAATATCTACTTTTACTGAAAAATATAAAAGAAATATCTCAGATTTGAAATCATATAGTTTTTATAAACTTAGTTTTATAAAAACACTTTTATACGCATAATCTCGTAAAAATCATAACTACTTCGTTATTTATCGGATTTTCAAGTTTCTTATATGCTTACAATCCTTATAAATTATTTTTATAAAAGATAAAATAAAGTGTCAATTAGTTCGAATGAACAGTAGCATATAAAAGATTAATTAACTTATTTTATACATTTTTAAACTTTATAAAATTATCACAAGTCTTCTAATTTATAAATTAACATCCATGGTATATAATTTAAGTCCTCTACATTGTGTCTATCATAATAGGTCCATATTGTCCAAGAAAATTGTCCAACATATTTATTTACTTATCTAAACTTTATAAATAAATAAATAATCATAACTTAACAAATAATTATATAATTTATCCATGGCTTATAAATCCTTGTTTTAAATATATTAACATATTTAAAACATTATCTTAACCATACATAAAATAAATTCATGTATGTATACATATGATTTTATCTTATAAACTTTAATAAGAAAACCTAGGTAATGATTTAACTATACACAATTATATAATACATGAAATGAAAGTATTGAAAAGATTAGGGTCTTAGATAAACCTTAGATGAATCTAGGATGATTGTGACAAGATCAAACCCCAACCAAGAAAAACCCTATATTAGATATATTAGGTTTAGAAAAACTCTAATTTTCTTGAAAACCTATATTTGAATAACCTTCTTGTAATAACCTTGTATAACCCAAACAAGCTTCAAGAACACTGTATTGTTTAATAAAAACCATTGAACACTTGTACTAGTTTAGAAATCAAAAACTATAAAGTTATGTATGTGTTGAGAGTGAACCGTGGGTTAGTAAGAGAGAAGAGGGGAAATGTGTTTTGTTTTTGCTTTGAAAATAAGTAAGAGTTTACTTCCACTTTATGCATCTTATTTATAGATGAACAAGCATGAATACCATCTTAGGGAAACCAACAAATGGTTTTTGGTGTGTCTTCTTTGTGTAACCGGTTAGGGAAGACAAAGAGGAAATACAGTATAAGTTTAAAACTCACTTAAGCATGTAAGACTAGGATAAGATTTGGTGGATCATGCTTTGTGGTAAGGAGTGGGGGGGGGCTTTTGGGGTGACATTTCTTACTTGCTTGCGTTGGTCTCTCATATTGTTTCATTGTTGCTTGCCATGAATAAGGACTCAAAGTGGACACAATTCAGGTAAAAGATGGTTGATTGATCTATTGGTTAACAAGTATGATAGTTTATTCAAGTTAGTAGAGCATTGTTGGATTTAATTTCAAGTGTATGTGTTGTATATGTGCAATTTCGCCTAGGAGCTGAAATAGACAAAGGTTTCTGATATTTTTGAGTATTATGGGTATTAGTGGGTATTTGTTGAAGTGTAGGTGAGTTTATGGTTTGCCATGCATGCAAAAGTGTAGTTTTATTGCGTTACGTAAACGTTTTACGTAACCAATAAAAATAAAAAGCGTAAAGCTATAAATTATCATCCTAATAACTTTATAATACTTAATTGACGTAAACATTTAATTGTTTGATGTCTGTTTACGTTGAATGCTCATTTTTAGTTTACGCGATTTAGCTTAACGGTAAAAATTAAAAGTAAACGCGTAAAAGCCTAAAAATAAATAGTTGTATAATTAAAGTCATAAATGACCTAAAAATGTGTAATGTTACATGTACTGCGGGGCCTTGACTCTGATTTTCCATGATTCCTTTGTATCTTCCAGTAGCAAACCACTTAATAGGTATTCGTAGATGGGATTCATCTGATTTTCTCATTTTTCGGCCTTTATCCTTGAGGCTTCTCTATTATCTATTGACCTATTTGCTAGTACTTTGACCAACATTTCTTTGGTGAGGTGTTCGAAAGTTATTGAAGCTAATTTGCTCAATGCATCAGCTTTTTTATTCTGGTTTCGTCGTATGTGTTCGATCGTGTAACTATCAAAACCTTTCATGATTTCCTTCACCTTTTGTACATATTTCTTTATAATTTGATGTTTGTTTTTGAAGAGTCACTTTATTTGGTTTACCATTAACTGAGAGTCTGTGAAAATTGCCAGGCTTCTCTAACTTTCCATTCTTGGTGCTATCGCACCTGTCCAGTGCTATCTCTGTTCGTTGTTTCGTTGTTTTGAATCCAAAATGTAGAGCATAAGTGTATTCCTTTCCCTCAGGGCTGATTAGCATCAGTCCTGCGCCCGAGCCATCAGAACTCATAGCCCAATCGGTATAGAGTTTCCACGTATTATTCAGTTTTGGATTCTCTATCATGGTTTTCGTTTTTCTTACCGCTGCCCTTTCATTTTCTTCAGAGGGCATTTCGATCAAAAAATCTTTTGATATTTATCTTTGAGTGGAGCCTCCTTCCTTAAACTCGATATCATGTTCTCCTAATTTGATTGCCTAATTGGCTATTCGCCCCAATTTCTCGGGGTTTGAGAGTGTTTGTTTAATGGGTGCATCGGTTAGGACCATTATCGTGTGTGCCTGAAAGTAACTTTGTAACCTTCTTGCCGCGTGGACGAGTGCCAGTATGAGCTTTTCCAGTGCTGTGTGGTTAAGTTCTGCTCCCTGTAATACCCTACTTACAAAGTAGATTGGAACTTGTCTTCCTTCTCTTTCTGTAAGCAAAATGACGCTTATGCTTTTTGCTGAAGCTGCGAGATACATTACTAACACTTCACCTTTGATTGGGGCCGTAAGTGTTGGCAATATTTCCATGAGCTTCTTCATATGTTGGAAGGCTTCTTCAGCGTCCATGGTCCATTGTATGGTTTTCTTATCTATGTAGCTTTTGATCGTTTTGAAGAAAGGGAGAGATTTTGCAGCACTCTTCGATAAGAATTGGCTGAGTGCTGCTAACTTTCCATTGAGGCTTTATATGTCTTTAAGTGTCTTTGGCGGTTCGAGGTCAGTTACTGATTTGAATTTTGAAGGATTGGCTTTTATACCTTGTTTGGTAATAAGATGCCCCAAGAATGGACGTTCTTCGACACCAAAAGAGCATTTCTTAAGGTTAAGCTTCATGTTAATCGATCAGAATCTTTCAAAGGTCTCTTGTATATCTTTTAGCATGTCCTCTTCAGAAGTACTCTTGATCACCATGTCATCAATGTAGGCCTCAATATTTTGTCCAATCTGGTCGCTGAATACCTTTTCCACTAGTCTCTAATAGGTGGCCCCTGCGTTCTTTAGACCAAAAGGCATTTTTTGGTAGCAGAATGTTCCTTCTCATGCGAAAAAGGTTGTTTTTTCTTCATCTTCTTATGCTATTTGTATCTGATGGTAGCAGTTATAAGAATCCAAAAAGCATTTTAGCTAGAACCTAAGAGGGATTCCACTTTCTAATCAATTTCAGGTAGAGGGTAACAGTCTTTGGGGCAGGCTTTTTTATATTCTGAGTAATAACGCACATCCTCCACCCTCTATCACTTTTCTTTACCATAACTGGGTTGGCTACCCATGTTTGATTTTTGACCTTTCATAGGATTCCTGCCCTCGTTAGCTCTTCTACCTCCTTGCATGCTGTTGTGCTACGATCAGGACCTAATCCACGCTTCTTTTGCTTGACAGGTTTGATGTGTTTATATTCATTTAACTTATGCTTTATGTTGAAAGGTTTCCCTCCTACCATGATGGTTCTCGAGATTCCGGTCATGTCAACATAGGTCCATGCGAAGACATTTGCGTTAGACCTCAAAAGGTCTTGTAGCTTTTCTTTGAAAGTTTGTTAGCAGTTGTTTTCATTGTTATCATTTGTTCTGGGTATTTGCTTTTAACGAGTATCTTTTCTTATGACATCTGTGCAGCTGAGGATCCCGTAGTTTGACTCATTGGACTTTCGTGATCTTTCTATATATATGTTTAATTTAATCATGATAAACTCAATTTCTTTAAGTCGGTCAAACCATATCTCTACGTTTCTCTATTTAAATCTTAATTAACTTTCTCCAGCCTTCATATATTCATCCACGATCATATCCCACACGATTACTCACACTTTTATTCATGGCAAATTTGGATTTTGTAACAAGCACAACATGGTAGCGTTTTTAGAGAAATCTACAGGAAGTGCAGGGTTTCATCAAGTCATCGATTTCCTAAATTGAAGTCACATTTGCTATGCCTATCAAAGAAGCCAGATGTTTATATTTCTTTTATTACACAATTTTGGAGGTCTGCTGAAGCTACTACTGATGATAATGGAGAAGTCCAGATTACTGCTACCATTGATGGTCACTCAATGTCTATCACTGAAGCATCTTTAAGACGACATCTCAAGTTGGATGATCATGATGGTATTACTTCTATACCCAACTCGGAGATTTTTGAGCAATTGGCACTCATGGGATATCACACTGATTCAGATAAGTTAACTTTTCAAAAGGGTGCTTTTTCACCTCAATGGAGGTTTCTTATTCACAATATTCTTCATTGCCTTAGCCCAAAGAAGACTGCTTAGGAGCAGTTTAGTAGTAACATTGCAACTGCTGTTATCTGTTTAGCTACCAATAGGAAATTTAACTTTTCTAGGTTGATTTTTGAGCATATGGTGTCCAATATTTCTAGCCCCCATAAGTTTTTAATGTACCCTAGGTTCATTCAAATATGCTTAGATATGCAGAGGAAACAACTTCAACAACACTCAAGAACATATCCTGTACCCTCTCTTAGTATCAAAGTCTTTAACAATATGAAGAGGCCTACAAAGGGATATTCAGGCCAGGAAGTTGATTTATTTCCTACTATGCTAGATGTTTCTGAACCTTCCACTTCACCTTCAAGAATCACATCCTCACCTTCCCACTCACATGAACCTTCACCCTCACCTGAACCTTCAATTGAACATTCACCTGCACCTTCATTTGAACACTCACCTGATCATACCACTGCTGCACCAACACAACCATCACCAACACAACCATCACCAACACAACCATCAACTGGAGCAGAACACCATTTTCCTACACCCCATGACTCACCTCTCCATGTTGTTCACTCACATGGAAGTGATGAGGGTAGCTTGAAACTAAATGAATTGACGAATTTGGTTACCAAACTATCTGAGAGGATTGGAGTCTTGGAGGATGACTTGAGGAATACAAAGAAAACTTACAGTTCTGTTTTCACTAAGCTTATTCTAAGGGTCTAGAAATTAGAGGCTAAAGTCAAGATTGGGAAAGCAATTAAAAGAGCTAAGGTTGTCCTTTCTGAAGATGATGAAGATGTTGAAGATGATTCTTCCAAATAGAGGAGGAAATTATCTGATGCAGAGGTTCAAGAGAAAGCAAGTACTGAAACTAAACCTATTATTCAAGAAGTAACTCTCACTGAAGTCATTCAAGATCAAGAAAGCAGTGAGAAAGGGAGTGCTAAAGTTTGTACTGCTGGTGCAACAAAAGGTACGGCTAGTGAAGTTCCAGTGGTTAGTACTGTTGAGGAAAATATTAGTACTGCTAGAAGAACTGTTACTTATAGAAGAAGAAGTGAAGAGAAAAGGACAAGAAAAGACAAGGGAAAAGCAATAATGACAGAGTCTGAGCCCAAGAAGAAGTCTAAGAAAGAGATTGAACAAGAAAGGTTAAGTTTTGCTGAAGCCATCAGACTACAAGTGGAAACGGCAATAATGACATAGTCTGAGCCCAAGAAGAGAAGTCTATAGAAAGAGAGCCGAGAGTAACAAGAAAGTTAAGTTCCTTTGCTGACCATCAGGACTGGAAGAACAAATCGAACAAAAGAACTATGAGTAGTAGCGCCAATGCAAGGGATAAAGAAATTTCTCTAGACTATATGGATGAAGTAGGAAAGGGTAAAGTAGCTATGCTGAATCCAAGTCTACTAAGAAATGAGATGGAATGATCCGTCAGCATAAGGTAACCATGCTCTAAAGATTAGAACCAAAGACAGTTGCCAAGTCAAGGAGCAATATGGTAAATACACTTGAAGAATCAGGGAACTACATAAAGAAGATTAGTGTCAGCGCCGCTCCCCCCCCGCCCCCCACAAAGGGTCATGTCCTTGATAATGAGTACACATATAGTGCCATCTATTTCAGAAGACAAACAGGTTGGGATTTTAACCAACACAATTTGAGCCTATAGGGACCAAGGGAAGTGAAAAGATGAAAGTCTCCTGGACAACCAGTTTGAAGAAGACGGAATTGATTCACACAAAAGGAAATGAAAGAAGTGTCCTAAAAGCGAATCAACTACAGAGCAACACATCTAAACAGCACACAATCTCTTATACCTAGCAAGAAAACGAAAGTACCACAAGAGTTAGACTTAGCTGTGACTACCAGCAGAGCAGCAAAAACCAGTAGCGGTCGAGAAAAACTAAGCAGACCCGAAAGATCTCAATATAGACATTCATTCTAGACACCATACACTGTCCCAACAGACAAATGGATCCATATGAATGGACAAAAGACACACTGTCTCTCCACACACACAAATCTCACATACATCATACATACAATACGAGCCACCTCGCGACATAGGCGCTACTCCTGGAATAACTCTAAGTGAGCGTCACACTGAGGCATTTCTCAGTATTCCTACACAAAGACTCTCTGCTAGCATTAGGATGCGTGACTTAGTCACGTATTGATCCTCGCGACACAACTAAGAATCTACTCAGATGACAGTGCAGAGCTTGACTACTAGATCTCATCACACATTGCGTGGTATGTACGCAATAATGTAATTAAGCCGCGATATACCTACTCAACACTCGTTTTCTAAAAAAGATATAGACACTTCAAGGCCAGAAGGATAATGATTTGATGCTTTGGGGAGTCTGCATACTATTATTTGAGCATATGAAATAAAGATGAAATATGGAGAAGTCAGCATAAATATAATCTGATAAGTTAGAGTCTTATTAGTGTTTTCTTTGATATATTCAGAATCTGCCAGATGCAAAGGGATTTGCTATCATATGCTGACAGAGAAAGAATACGCCTCTAAGTCAAGACAGAGGAAACAAAGAATTTTGAATAAGAGATTGGTAGGTTATGATCATGAAAGTACACAAGCATATGAACTACTAAAGTTCATCAGATCTCAAGTACAGAAGTAGCAGAGTGTTTGAAAGAATCATCATCGAGAAGACAAGAAGATTTAATCCTCGTCACTCAAACAAACTTAGCGGATTTTACACAAAGATAAATCCACAATTTTAGGGGAGGATTGTTGGAGGAATACAAATCATCACTCTCTCAAAAGTTAAAACTGCCTAAAGGTATAACTAACAGTAGTAATGGAGTTAGTACTGCTTGGCCACTACATACTTAGAACTGCTTAGAGTTTAGTAATACAAGCAGAAGTAAAAGTAATTACATATACTGCGGAGCGGTCAAAGCGCTGACTGGAGATAAGGATGCATGGAGATAACTAAGCGAATGTATATCTTTTCTATATTTTAGGAAGATTTGTATATGAATATAATTGTATACTGTGCAAAACAAGTTCGTAACTTATCTTTTACAAGGAAGACTCCTTGCGGGATAACTCAGGATATCCTAATTATGGTTTAAAAACGCATACATAAACTCATACGCTCAAGAGATAGAGAATACTTCTTACATAGAAAGAATTGTAAACATAGCTTCAAGGTTTGTAACCCTAGTACTAAATACGAAGAGTACTCGTATATACAAAAATATTGAAGCAGTTTGTGATATATTCATTGTTGTTAACTGTTCCATTGCTAAATACTATTCTAGAAGTAATCAAATATGTAACTACCGTGCATAACACTGGATTACACAAATCTCACAGTCTCACACTCACATATTATATATTTAGATGGACTTAATAAGAAAACAAACACTATCACTTACTAACACGCATAAAGAACGTCTATCAGCTGAGGCACATGGATACATTTTTACCACTCTTAAGATAACCCGGCTCCAAGGCATTAGCTTCTAATAACAAAGACCTAACCAGATTATGAACTATAGGTTCAATGATCTTATCATATTTTACCGAGGAGACATGACTCTCTCAGGTCACAGCAAACTCTCATCAAAGGTAACATTGAAAGACTCCTCAATTCTCATTGTTTCCTTATTAAGCACTAAAAACACACCTTCGTTCGACTTTGGGTCGAACTTGGTGAGATGTACTTTAGTGTTAAGTATAAATACTTTATAACCAAAGACCCTAAAGTTCTAACGATAGCTTCCTATTTCTAAGGATTTTGTAGGGTGTTTTATTAATGAATTTATAATATAAACCCTATTACAGATGTTATGTTTCCGTATCTAATGCATGAACAAACCAAAAACTTTTATAGAATAGATTGCTCGTCTAACATAGCACGACTCATCTTTCTTAACTTGCGATGTGTTCTTTCAACAATCTCACTCGATTGAGAAGTGAACGGGCCCGACAAGTTATAAGACATTCCATGTTGTTCACAAAATCTCCCAAACTTCGCAATCACTATTGAAATCACTACTAGATTTGTTAAACTGAAAATAATTGAACAATCATGTAGGTTTACAGCCTTTTACAAACAAAAATTTAAACAGTTTCATAAGATGCATTGATCTTTAACTCTCAGAAATCCACATCACCCAAGTTACATTTGAGTGATCATATACAATCCATTAAAAATATAAAGTTTCCCTTCTGTAATGGTTGATAATTAGGAGATGGACCAAACCAAAGCTAAGTGTAACAACTTTAAAACCTTAGTATTGACAATATCATTCAAAGTTCTATTGTTTGCATTAAGACCATTGACTCCCTTGAAACCACACTAGTATTCATAAAGGTTTCCTTCTTCAAAACTTAACACATTGGTTGGTTCCATTACTAGCGCGTGAAATAGCCTAAGTTTAACATAACTGCATATTGGCATGACCTAAACTCAGATGCCAAAGCATTGAGTTATCCACCACGGATGCAAGACAAATTTGTTGTTTGGAGTTATCTCCCAATTTGCATGTACATAATCCATTTATCCTATGTCCTTTAGCTAGAGTTTTACTATTTTTACTAATAGTACAATCTACTTTAGTAAAGCTAACCACGTAATCATCATCACATAATTGACCTACGCTAATCAAGTTAAAAGCTAGACCACTAACATGCTCGACTTTGGAATTTGTAATGGAGTCATGAGTAATATTACCTCCACCGACAACCATGCCCTTTAGGTTGCTCCCAAATACGACATGTCCACCATCATACGCCTAGTACGAAGTAAACAATCTTCTATTCTCGGTCATGTACTTAGTGCAACTACTGTTCACAATCCAATCGTCCGGTAGTAGATCGCATTTAAGACACACCTACAAAAAAATATGAATTCAAGGTCGTGGTACCCATTGTTTCTTGGGTCCGTTGTGGTTAGCAAATATGTTGCCCAAGTTAATCATTTCTTGGGTTCCTGAAAGAAAGGAACATAGTTTAGTAGTTGTACACAGTTCGAGAACGTGGACCAAGGATTTTTTGAAAATCATAGTGAGATTTTGAAAGTTTGTCCAACACTCCAAGGTGTTTTTAGCCTTTAATTTAGGTAGGATTTTTCTCTTCTTTAGAAGGTGCTATATTGATGATATGTAGACCTTTAGTTGTTATAAGAATTTCTTCTTTCTGAAGAATGGTTGTTTTAAAAAGAAGGTCTTTGATTATATGAGTTTGAAGGTCTCATATTTGGTGTGGGTGATGACATCAAATAACATCGATTTTATAGCATCATTTATCTCATGTTATTAACCCATTTTGTATAGTTATTGCAAAAAATTGTTATTTAATCGTTTATATTTGAGAATTGCAGTAATTATGGAGTAATTGGTGAAAGTTAGCAAAAGGCTCGCATTCTGGAGCTTAAATGAAGATATTTTGAAGATTACTATTCTGAAGACCAATACGCCGTATCCATCAAAGAAGATACGGTGTATCCGTGCCTGCACTCATCAAAGACCACAGAAAGATAAAGATCAATACGCCGTATCCAGAGAGACTCAATACGACATATTCAAGATATAGTATTTAAATATTCTAGAAGATATCAAGCGTGGTCCCTACTCCAAGAAATCCCCAATACGCCGTATCCAACACTTGGATACGCCGTATCGAACCGACTTCCAAACCTTATAAATAGAAAACTCAAAAACGAGTTTTCAGTGTGCTAAATCATATTCTCGATACCTAAACCATAAAAGTCGATTTTCAGAAGAGAAAAAGAGCAGAAGAGGTCAAGCAACGTTATCAATTCCATACGAGACAACGTGTAATTCCATATACTTTAGTAATCATTCAGTTTTTGGTGTCATTCATTAACTCGATTAGTTTACCTTGGCTAAATAATTGCTTTTGTATTTATTATGACGTTTGAAGGCTAATACCTTCGGGTATTAGCCATTATTATGAAGATCTGAATGTTTTGTATTTGTTTATCGGATTTATTGATTATCGTTGTATGCTTGTTTTGTTTATCAATTTATACTTGTTTTACGCGCTGCTTTTGTAGCGACTATCAATTCAACTAGATTTAGTGAAGCGGACCAAGTAGGATCTAGAGTTTGGATATCTCTCCAAATAGAGTTTATACATCTAGAATTATAGTTAACATAAATAGTGTCCTTCTAAGTCCGTTGTGGTGAGGATACGTCGGGCTTAAAACTAGTTATACGATATTGCAATGGTTTATTATCGTGTTGACTAGCAGGGGCCCTAGATAATTTAACAAGTAAAGTTCTATTCTTTGGATAGTTAGACAAGTGGAATACTAGTGTATTAAATTGCTATTAAGCAGTAGTGGGTAAAATCTCCAAGAGCTAGGGTTTAACAAGGGATCACCATGCTTTAATCCCTCAAGATGATTTATAATCAGCAAATAAGGATGCTTTTATGCGGTGCTTTAATTGTGAAGAATTATGTTGTCTAGTTTGATAGGATGATGTATATGCTTAAGTTTAAGAATGATATGCCACCCGATGAGAAGAAATCATTGCACTAAATAAACAAAGCAACTTTCTAATCGGATTAATAATGGTTAATACAGTTTTCTTATATAAGGTTCGACTGCTCTTTTATCTTTTGTTAATTAGCTTGGGTGGGTAAAAGTGCCTTGAATTGATTGTAGTCACTAACCAAACCTTGCCAGTCTCTCAGGCTGAAAACCCCCTTTTCCCGTTAGAATCAGGATTTAGACTAACATTGGTTTAACATAGGTTTAGAATAGAGTAGAATTAACATATAATAGATAACCAAGATATTAGTCAAATTGAGAGATTTAACCTCGCTTCAAGTGTTCAACACCCTACTTACCACGAAACTATAACCGATCGGGTACACTGCCCGTTAAAGTGTTGTTTTTGGTTTAGTCGGCAAAATATAAATTTAAAACTTGAATCAATAAAATATACACCACACAACGACACATTAAGTTTTGGCGCCGTTGTCAGGGAGTGAAAATTAATCTTGATTTTTATTTGATATTTTGGTTTTTAACATTAGATTAAGCCCTTATGAGTAGTGTAGTTTAGAATTATTTGTATTCTTGTTTATTATGTTTGTGTGATACGACGTATTTAGTCTTCTGAATACGACGTATTGGTTATTTAACTATTTTTCTAGTAAGATTGTTTCAGAATGGATGATCCCAACGTAACTATAGAAGAATATATCAAGCTTGGAGAAGAAAAAGCCCGTAGAAGTGGTCAGGTGTTTAACTGGCAAACTGCTACATATGGGAAGATCAGGATTGATGACGATCTTCATGACCTTAGCTCTGTGGAAGCTGAATTCCCAGCTATAGTCATTAACGATGCCTTTGCACCACAGGATGCACTTCAGTGCAAATCTCATTGTAGTTTCGTTGGTAAGTAGGTGTCGATCACCTAGTAGCGAGAGGGTTAATTCCTAATTCTATCAGTATTTTAGTTATCTAAGTTAAACCTAAAACTAATGCAAAAGTGGGGGGTTTTTCAGCCGAGAGATGGCAAAATCTTACCTAAGGTTGTGATGACAAGTGGAAGCAAATAAACACACAAGAAGACAAACAAAACGATAGAAAGCGGCGAGGAAGTACTAATGTAAAGAAAACGTAATCAACCATGAATAATTCGATAAAACGGAGGTTTGTTTATTTAGTGCAATGATTGTCTTATCTTGAAGGGGCATATCATTCCTAGACTTAGGCGGTACTTCTTCCTAAGACCTAGACACGCTAATCCGTACAAATTAGACACATTGCTTAAAAGCAAACATTTGTTGATTATAATCTATCTTAGGATCTAAGTAATGGTGCTCTTACTAAACCCTAGCTCATCGAGACTTTACCCACTTACTGCTTAACGGCTCTTTATATACTAGTAGTCCACTGTCCGAGTCCTTACCAATGGAATAAGAACGTACTCGTTGATACCAAGGTCACCTTATGGCTCAACTAAGCTCACTAAACTAAAGGCAAAGATAGGTCAATATTTGTGATCCTATGATTCTAGATATATAAATTGCAATATGGAGAGCTATCCCGGACTCTTAGCCTACGCCCAAACAACACTGAAGTTGCAGCGCATTAAATATGTAGGACTAGACCCAGTTGAATGATAGGTCGCATACTTAAGCACGTAAACGAATATAAATTGATAAACATAAACAACAATCAACGATAAATTAAGCAATCGAGATAAACAAACCAAACATTAGATCTTCATAAACATGGCTGATACCTAAAGGTATCAGCCCATAGTCATTGTAAAAATACACACGGTTTAATATATGAACGATTAAAGTAAAGAAACCTCGATCGAACGTGTATTTGGTTACGCGAAGATTACAAGAGTTCTCCTTTGATCTTGAGGCTCTTTTCTGACCTTATATGCTCTTCTGATTGTTTCTTGGTCGACTTGGTAGTTTAGGGATTCACTTGCATACCTAAAACTGAGTTTAGGGTCGTCTATTTATAGTGTCTGGAATCGCGTCGATACGCCGTATCCATCCATGTGGGATACGACATATTGTGGATTTTCTTAGAGTAAGGACCACGTTTGATATCTTAAAGAATATTTTATTACTATATTGTGAATACGGCGTATAGGGGTTTCCTGGATACGGCGTATTGGTCTTTATGTCTTCGTGGTTTCTTGTGAAGTGTAGGCACGGATACGCCGTATCTTCTTGATGGATACAACGTATTGGGTAAATCCAGCTTGTTCTTCTTTGTTGACCAAGGTATTGTATACGGCGTATCGTCGATGTGGATACGGCGTATTCTTCAAAGTCAGGCAATGGTCTATTGATTCGTCAAAGTCTTGGATACGTCGTATAGGTCTAGAATAATACGGTGTATTTTCTGTCAGATCAGTAGACTTTCTCGAACTCTTTATTTATGCTCCAAAATGCGTGCCTTTTGTTAACTTTCACAAATTACTCCATAATTACTGCAATTCTCAAATATAAACGATTAAGTAACAATTATTTGCCATAATTATATAAAATGGGTTATTATCGTGGGATAAACGATGCTATAAAATAGACGTTATTTGATGTCATCAAATATCCCCCCACTTGAATCCTACTTGTCCTCAAGTAGCCTTTAGAAGATTACAAAAATGTATCCCTAAGGATATTTTCCGTTAAAGTATTTATTCGATCTATTACAAGTACACAGCCAAACACCTCACGAAATAGGAAGATGAAAACACTCAAATCACTAAACTAATCTATGTGGTAACATGTAACTAATTTGCTCAATTGCTAGGTCGTGACGAGTATTCTATCATAAGCTTGGCAAGGATACACATCTCCACCACTAAAGGCAAGGAGTAACAAGTTTATAAAGGTAAATATGAGTTTTTGTATGGAAAGGTGTACGGTTTGATCATTCTACAATCTTTCATTAGAAGTACAACTCCAACAAGGCAGCTGAAGCACACATACACACCCGGAACGCCGGGATAGACATGAGTGATCGATCACATCCCCATTCGAATTTAACCAACGGTTAGGATGAAGAATGATATAGGGTAGGAACCTTCTAACTTTCACCAAAAGTCATAAACCAACAAGGTACTAGACATGCATACATGGCTGAAATCCCGGAATAGACATGCATGTTCGTATGGATCCCCATTTGCGTAAAACCAGAGGTTAATCATTAGGTGAGAGGGAAGTAAATTGTTGTTAAATAAAAATCAAGAAACAAATAGATTAAGGCTTCAAGTACAAGTTGCTAGACACTTATTTTCCCGAACGTTATTATGACAAAGACATAACTATTTACAACGTCTTGATCATAGATAAAAAACAATAGCCTAAGTTGGCATTCCCATAATGGTCAACTCCCCAATCATCCCAAAATTTACATACTCTACAAGGTAAGTGGTGATATCTTCCACTTTGTACAATACTCTACATCGTTGATTTTTGTCGACGTATCAACGAATAATCAATCCTTCGTGTGATTCCTTCGGTAATGCTCTTTCATGAAACAATTATCTTCAAACTTTATTTTTTTTATTTTTTTTTCTTTTGTAATTTTTCTCATTTTTTTTACTAACTAAACTTCAAATCTCGGTGTAGTTTCACCATCTTCACGATCATAATAATTTTGGATAATTCCTTCGGTAATTTCTTCGTTCTTCGTTTTCACCATTAATTGTGAATGTAGTAAAATCACATGAGCTTTGACTACTAGTATACATTCCCATTTGCAATGTGCAAATTTCCAACCGCACCAAAGATAGAAAATGACACAAGACTCGGGAAATACAGACTTTATACTTTAAGCAACTAGCAACTGTAAATTAAACTTAATCTATCAGGGTAGGTTAAGGTGTAAGGGTGTAACGAAACAAATAATTGGTGTAAATTCCTAAAGGATTGGCACTACGGGTTGTTCTAGTGGATAATCACTCTAAATATAAGAGTGGAAGGGTTCAAACTGGAGGTTAACTAACCGGTGTAGTTAGTTAATAAACAACATGTATAGGCGATTTGGTTGTAATCCTAATATTTACCAATTTAAACAAGTTGTTCTAAAGTCTACAACATCACGGCACACTCATATTTTTGTGGAATTTGGGGTAAAAAATTTAGAAACGGAAAGGTTTAAATCTCACAATAACATCAGGGTTATTGTGTGCGTGTATGTAACAGTAATTTTCACAAAAGTATCTTGAAAAAAATTAAATTGAGCATGAATTAAGCCTTTTTATTGTGAAAATTTAGGACAAGTTAGAACATCTAAATCCATCCCCGGCCACTTTAATTATACAACGTCGTCGATTGTATATATAAAACATGAAATACGAGATTTTAAAAAGAATTACAATGAGTAAACATCCCCTGATAATTGCTCGAAGATTTCTACCCAATTTGCGTTTATGAGCAAGATCGTGTGTTGAACAGCCGTCTTGAGGTTTCAAGACTCCAACACTTTAAGATTTCCAGATTTGTAAATTCTCCACCAATATTCGTTGATATTTCCTTCACAAGGTCCTGTGTAAATTCTCAGAAAACAAATGCAATTCTATCTCCATGTATTCGATTGGTTAGACTCGAAATAAAAACCTAAAACTGTACAGGAAGTCAATACGCCGTATCCATACCCCAGGATACGTCATATTGATACTTGTATACGCTGTATTCATTTAATGAATACGTTGTATAGACTGTGCTGAAAATAAAGACTGGATAGCGTCCAGTTAGTCGATACGCCGTATCCATGAGGTTTGGATACGCCGTATAGACAGTCTGGCAAGACAAACTTGATAAAAATTGAAAATACATTCCGGGTTGTCTCCCGGCAAGCACTTTTGTTTATAGAAAAGTCTATAAGTTAGACTTGCCTTAATTTAATCTCATCCTATAAAACAATTTGGGGTCGAACGGGATGCCAAATGGCACATACAAATTCTTGATTAGAAAAATGAATAGCATCCCTTTGTTAAGATGATTACAAGTCATGATATTAACATTTAGATTCTTGATAAAAGTTTCAATTTTGAAAAATTTATTAGATGTATCATGACTTGTTTCCAAAAGCTTATTTGACCCATGTGCATAGGCACCAACATCGGTATTTATTACATTACCCCCCGAAGATTGTTTAAAATCGATTTTATCATCATCATTGTCCGTATCCGATTTTGAATCATTGGGATAAATTACGTTGAAAGGAAATAGATCAGTAAAGCATAAAACGTTTTGTTCCTCTTTATCACATTCGGACAATGATGTTTTACTTTTCAAATAAAATTCATCAATTCGTTGAGGGTTTAAAATCGGTTCAGTTAATAAATCCGATTTCGACGTTTGAGCATCATTGTAAACAATGGCTGGAAATTCATTCTCAAAATCATTAAAGTAGTCTAAATCATTAAAATAACTGACCTTTGGCTCGGGTGACGGAAATAAAGGCATATTGACTTTATCATTATCATTTTCCGAATCCGTTTTTAAATTGTTGATAGAAATTATTTTGTAGGAAAATAAATTTTTGTCAAAAATTACCATGCAATCTTCATCGTCGGATTCGTCAAACGATATGCTAGTCAATTTCATCGTTGTTAAGAGAACTTACCGTAGGTTCACACGAGAGTGCTGCTTCAGATGTTAACGTGTCATTAAAGACTATAGCTGGGAATTCAGTTTCAACAGATCTGAGGTCGTGAACGTCTTCATTATCCCAGATCTTACCATACGTAGCAGTTTCCCAATTAAACACTTTCTCATGTCTACGAGCTTTTTCTTCCTCAAGCCTGATATACTCCTCCATAGTAATGTTGGGATCGTCCATTTTAACATGTAGTAAATTCTCTAGGAAAAAAACTGTCAAATAGCTTAATACGCCGTATTGATGATAGAGACGAATCCGCTGTATTGGTTTGAAAAAATTTATACGCCATATCCAATAAACTAAATACGCCATATTGGTTTAAAAAATTTTTACAGCGTATTTTGAATAATGCAGAAAACACAAACACACAATATGCAAAAATATACAATGCAGGAAATCAAACACACAAAACAAACACAAAAATATGCAAATTAATATAATCTACACTAAATCTAAACTAAAACACTAATAAAAAAAAGAATTAAACAACTTCACTCCCCGACAACAGCGCCAAAAACTTGATGTGTCGTTGTGTAGGTGTTATTTTATGTATCAAGTTTTACAGTTTATTTTATGTCGATTATACCTAAAAACAACACTTTTACGAGCAGTGTACCCGATCAATTGTAGTTTTGTTGGTAAGTAGGGTGTCGATCACTGAGAGCGAGAGCGTTAATTCCTAATTCTATCAGTATTTTAGTTATCTAAGTTAAACCTAAAACTAATGCAAAAGGGGGGTTTCAGCCTGAGAGACTGGCACAGTTTTGTGTATCTAACCTAAGGTTTTGATGACAAGTAAAGCAATAAACACACACAAGAAGACAAACAAACGATAGAGAAGCGGTCGAGAACTAATGTAAGGAAAACATATCAACCATGAATAATCTGATAAAACGCAGGTTTGTTTATTTAGTGCAATGATTGTCTTATCTCGAAGGGGCATATCATTCCTAGACTTAGGCGGTACTTCTTCCTAAGACCTAGACACGCTAATCCTGTCACAATTAGACGCATCCGCATAAAGCAAACATTTGTTGATTATAATCTATCTTAGGATCTAAGTAATGGTGCTCTTACTAAACCCTAGCTCATCGAGACTTTACCCACTTACTGCTTAACGACTCTTTATATACTAGTAGTCCACTGTCCGAGTCTTTACCTATGGAATAAGAACGTACTCGTTGATCCTAGGGTCACCTGCTAGTCCAACTAAGCTCACTATTCTAAAGGCAAAGATAGGTCAATATTTGTGATCCTATGATTCTAGATATATAAATTGCAATATGGAGAGCTATCCCGGACTCTTAGCCTACGCCCAAACAACACCGAAGTTGCAGCACATTAAATATGTAGGACTAGACCCAGTTGAATGATAGGTCACATACTTAAGCACGTAAACGAATATAAATTGATAAACATAAACAACAATCAACGATAAATTAAGCAATCGAGATAAACAAACCAAACATTAGATCTTCATAAACATGGCTGATACCTAAAGGTATCAGCCGATAGTTATTGTAAAAATACACACGGTTTGATATATGAACGATTAAAGTAAAGATACCTCGATCGAACGCGTATTCGGTTGTGCGGAGATTACAAGAGTTTTCCTATAATCTTGAGGCTCTTTTCTTTCCTTCTAGGCTCTTCTGATCGTCTCTTGGTTGACTTGGTGGTTAGGGATTCACTTGCATACCTAAAACTAAGTTTAGGGTCGTCTATTTATAGTGTCTAAAATCGCGTCGATACGCCGTATCCATCCATGTGGGATACGTCGTATTGTGGATTTCTTAGAGTAAGGACCACGTTTGATATCTTCCAGAATATTTTATTACTATATTGTGAATACGGTGTATAGGGGTTTCCTGGATACGGCGTATTGGTCTTTATCTCTTCGTTGTTTCTTGTGAAGTGTAGGCACGGATACGTCATATCTTCTTGATGGATATGGCGTATTGGGTAAATCCAGCTTGTTCTTCTTTGTTAACCAAAGTATTGTATACGGCGTATCGTTGATGTGGATACGGCGTATTCTTCAAAGTCAGGCAATGGTCTTTTGATTTGTCAAAGTCTTAGATACGTCGTATAGGTCTAGAATAATACGTCGTATTTTTTGTTAGATCAGTAGACTTTCTCGAACTCTTTGTTTATGCTCCAAAATGCGTGCCTTTTGCTAACTTTCACCAATTACTCTATAATTACTGCAATTCTTAAATACAAACGATTAAGTAACAATTCTTTGCAATAATTATATAAAATGGGTTATTATCGTGGGATAAACGATGCTATAAAATAGACGTTATTTGAGGTCATCATCAGGATTGATGATGATCTTCATGATCTTCGCTCTGTGGAAGCTGAATTCCCAGCTATAATCATTAACGATGCCTTTGCACCATAGGATGCACTTCAGTACAAATCTTAAGTAAGTACTCCTTTCAACGATGAAATCGACTTTAGAATATCATTTGACGAATCCGACGATGAGGATTACATAATAATTTATGACAAAAACTCGTTTTCTTATAAAATGATTTCTGTCAATGATTTGAAAACGGATTCAAAAAATGATAATGAAAAATTCATGCCTTCGATTCCATCACCTGAGCCCGCGATCAGTTGTTTTGATGATTTAGACTTCTTTAAAGAATTTGAGAATGAATTTCCAGCCATTGTTTATAATGATGCTCAAACGTCTAATGCATATTTATTAACTGAACCGATCTTAATCCCCCAACATATCGATGTATTTAATTTAAACAATGAAACATCTGTGTCTGAATATGATGAAGAGGAACAAGATATTTTGTACTTTAATGATATATTCCCCTCCAACATTATTCGTCTTGATGATTTAAATTCAAAAAAGGACAATAATGATAATGATATCGATATAATACAGTCTTCAGAGGGTAATGAAATTACACATAGGTCAAATGTGCTTATGAATACAAGTTGCGATAAAATAGATAAAATTTTCAATGAAGAAAGATTTGTCTTGGAACTTAATGTGAATATCGTAACTTGGATTTATCTTTTCAACGGGATGCTATTATGCTTTATTATGAGTTTGTATGTGCCGTTTGGTGTTCCGTTCGACCCTAAGCGGTATTATAAGGATGGTAATTATGCAATAATGTTGCGGAGGCCAAGGTACGTTTTCTTTGCTTTATTTTAGGAAAATTGGTCTCCAGGAATGGATACGACGTATTGGGTTAAAACCAATACGGCGTATCCACCGCTTTTAATAAATGTTGACTAAGTCAACAAAACTCGCCAATACAGCGTATTATACACCTCGATACGGCGTATCAAATTTGGGTATAAAAACCCAATCAATACGCCGGATCTGTTTTTACCACAAGTTTTCACCATCATAAACACACATAAATTTTTTTCTAAAATTCTTAGAAGACCGTTTATGATTCAATCAAGTAATCATTTCCTCTTTCAGCTTGATCAATCGGTAATGTATTTCAAATCTTTTATCTTTTTCGATTTGATTTGGTTGAATTTTGATTTAGGGTTAGGGTTTGGATAGGATTTAGTTTTAAGGGGTTATGCCAATAGAGTTTGAATGCCTTTCCCCCTCCTGGTTTTGTTATTTTTGAAATTTTGAATGGGTTAAAATGGGTAGATAGGGGAAACCCCCTTTTTGTTTTCATACTATATAATCAATACGGCGTATCCAGTCACATGGATACGGCGTATTGACAAATTTTTACCCAATTTTAAAACATCAATATGACGTATTCAGTAAAATGAATACGGTGTATTGAGTAAAAAAGATCTTGTATTCTCAGACCCATACGCCGTATTGACTAAAACCTATACGGCGTATTAACATACTGATCCCTATACAGCTTATGAATACGTTGTATCCACTCTTAGTACAGAAGGTTAATAATTTATATACTCTTGTGCTTTCCTCGTTAAATTTTGCAGATATGGATCTTCCACCGCGTGAGCAGAGACACCGTTTTCTCAGGTACGAGGGGTTGGAGTATTTTGATGCAGATATTGCTGATTTTGAAGCGAGATTGGCTAGGATTTATAGGAGAGATGTGCACAGGGTGCAGGTATTTGATTTTGGGGGATTACTGGATTTGATGGCTAAGGGGTTGAGTGCTAGGATGTTGATGGAGCTCTAAGATGATCAGGGAGTTAGTTTATTCACCAGCAGGGTTTGGAGGAGGCTTTTTGATATTAGAGGGCCATTGATTTACGAGCTTATCTTGGAGTTTTATAGTACATTTAGGTTTGGTCAGGCCATACTTGATTTGGATACGCCTGGGACTTTACAGTTTTAGTTAGGTAGAGCTAGGAGGCGTATGAGCTAGAGAGAGTTTATTCTAGCCTTGGGGCTACACATCAATAAGGAGATGCAGACTGCTAGATTCGGTGCTTACTAGGTCGAGAGTGCCAGACAGATCCTAGACAAGGGGGATCTAAGGGATTATTGGATAGGGATCTCTTCTGCTAGATATTTCCTTGGCACAGCCTTATCTTACACTATGATTCGGGATCCGATTCTTAGGCTGTGCCATAGATTGATAGCTTATAGTATTGCTGGGAGGAGTCAGGCACCTGAGAAGGTGACCATGATAGATTTGTACCATTTGAGAGGGATAGACGTTGACTCGGTCAACGTTCCTTATTTATTGGCTAGATATTTAAGGTTGTTTGCTGCTGGGAGGAAGAGCGGGGCTCATATTTCTGGAGGGCAGTTTGTAGCTCGATTGGCTGAGCATTTTGGACTTCTAACTGCAGAGATACTGGGAGGATTGACGGTTATTGCCTCTGAGCTTCCGATTATTGACATAGCTGAGCTGGCGAGGCTGC
This sequence comes from Tanacetum coccineum, assembly GCA_026074375.1. Classification (NCBI taxonomy): domain Eukaryota; kingdom Viridiplantae; phylum Streptophyta; class Magnoliopsida; order Asterales; family Asteraceae; genus Tanacetum; species Tanacetum coccineum. The sequence goes on along the minus strand of BQNB010006425.1, from coordinate 66,451 downwards.
AAATTTGTAGGCAGTTTGATGATACTTAGGCCTGGGTAGCCATGGGACCAGAGAGGCAGCCCGATGTTGCGGATGGTGCCCCTGCTGTAGCTAAGGATGCTCCTGCTGTTGACGAGGGTGACCAGGCTGTTCTGGCACCCATACAGGCACCTCAACAACCACCACCACCTCCAGCTGCTGCCAGGACTGTGCCTCATAGATTAGGGAGATTAGAGGAGGATATGCAGGGACTGCGTAGAGATGTAAGGAGCTTGCGTGGACTTTTGGAGAGATCGATGACCGATCATGGGAGATTCTCCACATGGATGATGACATGTATGACGTAGTTGATGGATGCTAGTGGGCTGACATATCATGCATTCAACAGGACTTTCTGAGGGAGCTCACCTATAACATTCCAGAGACAAACCAAACAAAGGACTGGTGAGGCCAACACCTCCACAGCTCAGCATGACCTACAACAGCCAGACCAATGACCCCTTTATCCTTATATTTTATTTACATTTGTACATTTATTATCTTTCATGCCGTGATCTATCTAACTATTAAAACATGTTCCATATTTTGTGTGTGTATATATATCATTTTGATTTTTTGTGCATGATAGAACAAAGCCTGACAGTAAGTTCAGCACCATAGTTCATATAACGGAACCAAGCAGGATACTAACAACAAATGCAGAATGGAGAAAAGAGATGATTTCATTAGTGCAAGGAAGCTGAAGAAAAGTCTAACTTAAAGACTTCACTGTAAATAAAAGTGCTTCCCGGGAGACAACCCGGATTGTTATTTAATTTTGTTATCGAGTCTGTCTTCCCAGACATCAGTACGACGTATCTGCCCCATACCATACGGCGTATTAACTGTCTGGACGTTATCAATCTTTATTTTTATTGCACTTTAAAAACATTATTGTCAGATTTTGAATACGGCGTATTCACTAAACTGATACGTCGTATCCACCAAACTGACCGGTAATTAGTTTGTTTAGTTTAGTTTAAATTAACCGTAGGTACCAAGATAGGAATGCACTTGTTTTTCCTATATTTTATACAGGACCTCGAGAAAGAAATATCGACGAATATTGGTGGAGAATTTACAAATCTAGAAATCTTAAAGTGTTGGAGTCTTGAAACTTCAAGGCGGCTGTTCAACACGAATTCTTGCTCAATTAAACTCAACTTGGAGAATCTATTGAGCAAATATCAGGGGAGTTTCTCATTCTAATTCTTTTTAATTCCCGTATTTAATGTTTTATCTATACAACGAGGACGTTGTATAATTTAAGTGGGGGGATGGGAATTAGAATGTTTACTTGTCCTATTTTTCATATTAAAATGCGTAAATTATGCTCAATTTTTTTTTCAAGCATACTTTTGTGAAATTACATGTTACATAACTCGCACACAATAACCCTAGTTAGATACTATGAGGATTTAGCCTTTCCGTTTCCAAATGTTTACCCAAATTCCACAAAATATGAGTGTGTCGGTGATGTTGTAGACTTTAGAACTTGGCTTGGTATATCACTCGAGACCACAGTGATGAGTACTATGGATTTAGATGGAGTAACTTGTTTAAATTGGTAAATCTTAGGATTACACCCAAATTGCCTTTACATGTTGCTTATTAACTAACTACACTGGTTAGTTAACCTCCCATTTAAACCCTTTTTCCACTCTCATCTTTAGAGTGATGATCCACAGGAAAAACGTAACGTCGTTTTTTGTTTTTTTAAAGCCAAATAAATCCTTTAGGAAATTTTTTAATTAAAATATTTACACCCAAACTATTTATTTGTTACACCCTTTCACATTAAACCTACCTAGTTAGATTAAGGTTTTAATTTATAGTTGCTAGTTGCTAAAAGTGTTAATAAAGTTTGTATTTCCTGTTGTGTTCTTTGTGTCATTTCTATCTTTTGTTGTGCGGTTTTTTTTTTAGGAAATTTTTTAGAGAAAGAATTAGAGAAATGTGCACATTGCAAATATGGGGGGGAAGTAATATTAGTAGTCAAAAAACTCATGTTGATTTTACTACTGTTTACAATTATTGCGTTGAATCCGAAAGAAAAGAAAAAAAGATAAAAAGAAGATACGAATGAAACTAAGGAAGGAAGAAATCCAAAGGAATTATTCGGATATAAATAATTATTATGATTCGTTTTAAAAGATGGTGAAAAACTTACCGAGAGAGCATTTGGAAGTTTATTTCCGTCAAAATTATTGGTGAATCCGAAGAACGAAGAACTACCAAAGGAATTATTCGGAATTATTATGATCGTAAAGATGGTGAAACTTCACCGAGATTTGAAGTTTAGTTGGTAAATGAAAAAAAAATCAAAAAAATGAAAAAAGAGAAAGAAAGTTTGAAGATAATCGTTTCGCAAAGAGCATTACCAAAGGAATTACATGAATGATCGATTATTCGTTGAAACATCTAAAAAATCAACGATGTAGAGTATTGTACAAAGTGGTAGATATCGCCACTTGCCTTTTGAGTATGTAAAGTTTTGGGATGATTGGGAAGTTGACCGTTACGGGAACACCAACTTAGGTTGTTGTTTTTGATCTATGATCAAGACGTTGTAAATAGTTGTGTCTTTATCATGTTAACGGTCCGAAAAAAGTGTCTAGCAACTTGTATCTTAAGTCTTAATCTATTTGTTTCTTGATTTTTATTTAACAACTATTTACTTCCCTCTCACCTAATGATTAGCCGCTGGTTTTACGCGAATGAGGACTTGTTCGAGCGTGCATGTCTATTCCATCATTACGGCCATGTATGCATGTCTTAGTTGCCTCGTTGGTTTACGACTTTTGGTGAAAGTTAAGAGGTTCTTACCCTATATCATTCTTCATCCTAACCATTAGTTAAATTCGAATGGGGATGTGATCGAACACACATGTCTATTCCGTCGTTACGGCCATGTATGTATGCTTTAGCTGCCTCGTTGGTTTATGACTTTTGGTGAAAGTTAGAAGGTTCCTACCCTATATCATTCTTCATCCTAACCGTTGGTTAAATTCGAATGGGGATGTGATCGAACACACATGTCTATTCCGTCGTTACGGCCATGTATGTGTGCTTTAGCTGCCTTGTTGGAGTGGTACTTCTGGTGAAAGATTGTAGAATGATCAACCGTACGCCTTTCCATACAAAAACCCATATTTACCTTTATAAACTTGTTACTCCTTGGCTTTAGTGGTAGAGATGTGTATCCTTGCCAAGCTTATGATAGAATACTCGTCACGACCGAGCAATTGAGCGAATTAGTTACATGTTACCACATAGATTAGTTGAGTGATTTGAGTGTTTTCATCTTCCTATTAAGTGAGGTATTTGGTTGTGTACTTGTAATAGATCGGATAAATGATTTAACGGAAAATATCCTGAGGGATACACTTTTATAAACTTCTAAAGGCTACTTGAGGACAAGTAGGATTCAAGTGGGGGGATATTTGATGACATCAAATAACATGTATTTTATAGCATCATTTATCCCATGTTATTAACCCATTTTGTATAGTTATTGCAAAGAATTGTTACTTAATCATTTATATTTGAGAATTGCAGTAATTATGGAGTAATTGGTGAAAGTTAGGAAAAGGCGCACATTCTGGAGCTTAAATGAAGATATTTTGAAGATTACTATTCTGAAGACCAATACGCCGTATCCATCAAAGAAGATAGAAGATTATATTTCTGCAGTACAATTCGCCGTATCATCACTCGAAGATTACGGCGTATCCGTGCCTGCACTCACCATGTACAGAATTGATGGGGTGACTAAGCATTTTACGACACTTAGGGAGATTCTTCATATGGTGGACAGACAAGATTTGATGAAGCTTTATGGTATAGTGGATAAGTTTTATCAAACTATTGTTGCTACATGAGTTGGATTGATACTATAGGGAGATCTTAAGGTGTTGCTTGATTCCATGGAAGGTGGTGCCGGTTATTCCATTTGGGGAAGTCAACAGAATTGGCAAGTCAGAAGCTGGAGGTTATACACTTTTTCCAATGTTCATGTTTTGGAGACCATGGCTGGAATTGTATTGTATATGTTTGTGGATGTCCCTTATGCCTTATCTGTGAAGCTTATGGAAATGATGTTAAAACATAAATTGGAGCTTGCCAGAGATGTTGTTGGCAATGATCTTACTACCGCAGAGCAATTGATTGGGTTCATTAAGAATCAATTAGCTGCTGCTCAGGTTCCTGCTGCTTGATGGTACATTTCCATATTTTGTTGTATATTTCTTTGTAACAATTTTATTTTCTTTAGTTTGTTATTTAAAAATAATAATAAACAAATATTTCTCTTCTGTTGTTAGTGTACAAAGTGTTTAGGGTTTGGGTGTTGGCTTATCACCACACAACAAATGGTTTTCAGTTCACCATGCCTAACAAGCATAAGAACTGGCTAGTCCAAGAGCAAACGGCTACTTGGTAAAGACCTATCAAATCCGTGGATGGTTGCCAGGTTACCCAAAACTGGATGGTTTTCCCTTGCCATATTCTTGAAATGAAAAGTGGCTAGTCCATAGCAAACGGTTCATGGTAAAGACTTTCTCAAATCCGTTGATAGCTGTAATAGTTTGCTAAAAACTATATGGTCTTCACTCACCAGGTTGTTCTAACAAAGAGTGGCTAGTCTAAGGGGGTACGGCTCTTGGTAAAGACATCATCAAATCCGTTGATGGCTGTGATGATTTGCCAAAAATCATTAGGGTATTTCAACTCACCTTTGATTCACGTTCTAAGAGTTGGACTGGTTACTAGTTCACCAGGGTGACGCCATGATTCCACCAAAGGAATAGCTAGCCCAAGAGTGAGTAGCTACTTAGTAAAGGCTCATCAAACCTACTTATGTTGCTGAGGTGGTTCTATTGTTGCTACTGGTTCAAGGAATGTGGAGCTTCAGAGTCTGTTGGTGTCTATGTCTCAAGTCTTCATAGTCAGCATCATGCTCATATGTGTTTCTGCTGTTTCTTGATACTAGTCAAGTGTTTTGCTGCTGTTCCTAGTCAAGTCTTAATCCTCAAGGCAAAGATCTATCTAGAAACTTAAAGTTAACTATGTCAAATTCAAGTTTAGGGGAGGATTGTTAGGAATTATTAATTTTGTAATAGTTAGTATTCCTTCTGGTAGAACATTTATAGTTCCTGCTGGCAGGTATGTAGTTCCTGCTGGTAGAGTTATTATATCGTTCCTGTTGTTAGTACAATTGGGTTCCTGCTGGTAGCATAGTTCATGCTGTCAGTAGTAATAGTCAACTCGTATATTTAGTAGTTAGTTGAGAATAAGGGATATGCATGAGATATATTAGGAAGTGATAATGTATATCTTCTCTACGCGTATTCTCTACGCGAATTAGGGTTTCTCTAGTATATAAGAAGCATTCGGCCAATGGTTGTACACATCTTGAAAACACTTTTCTTATTAGTAATATAGATCCATAGAGGATCATTATTTTAGTTGTTCTTCTTTAACTCTATTGTTTATATTCCGCATAAACTTTAGTTTATTTAGAGTCTCTCTTGTAGTTGCTTGTGATTACATAAGTATTCTACTAACCCTAATTGGCTTAAAGATAGATCTAGGACTGGACTTACAAGTGGTATCAGAGCCTGGTTAGAGACTCTGTGATAGAAGAACCTTTTTCCAAAATAAATTCATCTAACCCTCTCAAAAGCCTTAACAATGAGTTCATCCTCAGCAGATGAATCACAAAACAATCTTGAAAAATCTCAAACACAGAATGTCCAACAAATTGTTACAACCACTGTCTCAAACAACAATGCAAAATTTCCTTACTTAAAGAAGGATGAATATGAGACGTGGGCCATGAAGATGGAGTACTGGATCATGAACAGTGATCACCATTTGTGGAATGTTGTTCTGAATGGGAACATCAAAAAGAATGTTAGAAGAGATCCAAAGGGAAACATCATCATTCTTCCTCCTGTCTCTACTGAAGAACAGATTGTTGTTCAGAGAGAGACCAAAGCAAGGACCTTATTGCTTCAGTCTCTCCCTGAAGATCACATGGCTGACTTCCATCACTTGGATGATGCAAGGGATATCTGGTTGGCTGTCAAAGCCAGATTTGGAGGTAATGAAGAATCCAAGAAGATGAGGAAGTCCATGCTGAAGCAGGAATTTCAAGAGTTTAGGGTCTCTGAAGATGAAGGTCTGCATAAGGGATATGACAGGTTTCAGAAAATATTGAGTCAACTCAATCAGCTTCAAGCAAAACCAGACAATGAAGATTGTAATATCAAATTCCTTAGAGCCTTGCCTTCCTCTTGGTCACAGGTAGCTATCACTCTTAAAGCAAAGGGTGGTCTAGACTATCTGAACTTTGATGACCTTTACAACAAGCTTAAGTCTCTTGAGATTGATATCAAAGGAGGCTCAAGCTATAAATCAAATCACAGTGCAGCTCCATCTCACTCAGCCTTTGTTAGCACAACTAGTGGTAATAACAAGATGTATATGTTGAAACTTCGAAACAATCATCTTCATAATATAGCTCACAGGTTCCATTGTTTCACCTTTTATACTATGGTAATGTTATGGAAGATGTTCTCCATTCTTTGTTGTGAATGTGATCAGCATGTATTTTTTGAAGTTTTTGATTAATTGGAATACGGATTTGGAGGAATTGGACATCAAATGGCAAATGGCAATGTTATCTGTTAGAGTTAACAGATTTGAAAAGAAGGCTGGAAGGAAGATGAATTTTAACAACAGGGATGCTGCTAGGTTTGATAAGAAGAAAGTCAGATGCTATAAGTGTTCTCAATTGGGTCATTTTGCTAGGGAGTGTACCGGCAAGCAGGTGGAATCCAATGCAAGGTACTCTGCATTCAAGATTAAGGAATTGAAACAAGATAAGCCAGCTGATCCCAAAGCCTTGCTATCTGTTGATTCAATGGTGAACTGGTCAGATCATGAGGAGAGTGCTGATGAGAATGCTTCTCAAGTATATGGCATGATTGCTGGACGTGATGATGAGGATGAGGTTGCTGGTGAATTTGCTCTCATGGGTGTCACTTCTCAGGTACAAACTTGTCCTTTTGGTTGTCATGATAAATATGCTGAACTTAAAAAGGAATTTGATGATTTTGACGTTCTATTTAAGAACTATTATATTCAAGCTCAGGTCATATAAAAAAAATACCCTTAAAACTCTAGAACAACAAAAAGGCAATGGTTACCACGTAATCAGTTAGCTTATGAGGAAAAGGTTAAGGTTTTGAAAAGAGATCTAGAAAATACAACTAACTTGTTAAAATATTCTGAAAGTATAAATAATAATGTAAACTTAGAAAAACAGGAGTTGCAGACAAAGCTTGGATCAATATTTGGCCAGATTCGCTTAAATGAAAGAATCGTCTACAAAACCTAGCAATATTAGCTAGATAGCTCTATGACTGTCAAAACAAAGCTTGGGTTGGGGGTATGGATATTTACATAGGGGAAAATGAAAATATATTATAAACTAGGCATGTATTTTTGATACAACACATGACAGATGTGGATGGTAACCTCAACCTGTTAGGTTTGTAAAAGAGGAAGCATTGAATGTTGTTCCCCACCTATTATGGGGTTTCATGCTACCTCCATCACTCTGACTTTGTATGAATCTCAAATTGACTTATGGCCAAATATTCATATGACAAATCTTGAAGATGATTCTAATGAGACTTTGCTCTTGTGCTTCCAGTGACAAGTCCTCAGAACCCAAGACCAATGACTTTGCCTCATGTGATTCAAGTGACAATTCATCTTCACCCAAGTCTGTTGAATCAAGTGTCTTCTCTCCAAGAGTAGCTGAGTCTGAATCCAATTTAAAAATCCGGCTGCCAAGATTGATTATTTCATTTAATAATAATATCTTTCTGGTTTCTTCTGTTATGGATGATAAAAATTCTAGTTTTGGGTTGTATGTAGTAGAATCGGTTTAAGTTATGGTGTTAAGAACAAAGTTTCTGGTTCCTAAGTCATGTTTTGTTTTGTGGAAGTTTTTTTTCCTTCTTATTAAAGTTTGTGATTTTTTATGTAAAAATACGATGGTGTTCTATTATAACCAAAAAAAATTAACCCTCCCCAAAAACTGTGCAAGGGAATCTAGGAACTATGTGGAACAATGTTGATAATATTCCTCCCATTTTTTCCTCAAGCAGCACATGGAAGGTTGGCAAATGTTACATTTCCTGTGGTAGTGTAAATATGCACACTTATTCTGGGTAGGGCAAACTGGACCAGCACCTGTTTATGCTGGTACACCAGTTCCTGCTGGTAGACAAAATAGACCAGCACCTATTTCTGCTGGTAGGAAAATTGGACCAGCACCTATTTATGCTGGTACACCAAATCCTGCTAGTAGACAAAATAGACCAGCACCTGTTCATGCTGATAGACCTTTTCTTGCTGGCAGAAGAAACTCTGTCTCAGTTTCTGCTGGTTGGAGAAACAGTGCTGCTAGACCAATGTCCAGACGTACAAGCTCTTATTTTTAGAATTATAGTAGGCCTGTTTATTATGACCAGATGTATATAGGTGAGGGAAGATAGGGAACTGCTGTTAAGTCCTCGGCAAGTTGTTCTTGGAAAGACAGTAGACCATATTTGCAAAGGAGATCCAAGAACAATGGTGGATTCTTTAAACAATTATCTTGGTTTATATCTTCTTATGATCCACTAGGCAGGCTCAAAGTCAGAATGCTTAGGTTCTCCCATTGTATCTAATATTGTTGTATTGTTTTGGTAGAAAAATCTTATGCAGGTGCTTAAGATTCGACACAGATGAAAATGTGGTGTTTTATTGACAAAGCTTGATGGCTTTTGACCAAGATTCAATTAATTTGGTGGTCCACAATTAGGATGCTCAATCTTAAGTGCTAGGCTTAGGGGGAGGATTGAGTCCAAGGGAAGGATGATTGTTGTACAATTTTCTAAATAGTTGATTTTTCATTTGTTTTACCACTTAGTTTTTATTGTTACAATTTTTTTTCCTACTAGTTTTAGTTCTTACCCCTGTCATGTAGTTAGTTTAGTTATTTCTGATAGTTAATTTTTCCTTTTCATTGTATATGCTTTGGCTGTTTTGGTCTAACCTTTTGCAGATGCATCACACATGCGGGTGGTTTCACACTTTTCAAGTGTTCTCATGAACAGTGGGCTTTTTTTTGATGATGAAGAATTCATTCAGGTTGTAGTGTTTCTCCTGGTGATGCAAGAGTTCCTACTGGTAGCTTTACTGGTTCCTACTGGTTAACCACTTCCTACTGGTAGCTTTACTGGTTCATACTGGTTAACCACTTCCTACTGGTAGCTTTACTGGTTCCTACTGGTAGCTGTACTGGTTATGTTAGTTTTCTTTAGGGTTGACTCTTCTTTAAGCGGAGTTACCTTTTACATCAAACCCTAATTTTTACAAGCTCTTTACTCGTTCCACTCACTTTTTGGAAACTCGATTCCCTCTCTCTACCAGTAGTAACTTCCATGCGATCATCACTGCTCTAACTCTCACCCATTTAATACTCAAACAATGGCCGCACTCAAGTATAGAGAAGAACACAATAAGGTGGGTTACTTGGAAAAACCCAAAGGTAGTGATGATTATCACCAAGTACTCGACTTTTTGAGGGGTTCGCACTTCAGGTATGCTCTTACTCATGACCCCATCATCTTGGACTCTCTTGGTCTATCGTTCTGGTCAACGGCTAAACTCAGGGCTCCTAAGTTAGGCTCTCCAGCTATACTGGTGGTACTACACCTGAAACTCCTTCATCACTTGCCAGAGATGTTGTTGGCAATGATCTTACTACCGTAAAATAATTGATTGGGTTAATCAAGAATCAATTAGCTGCTGCTCATGTTCCTGCTGCTTGATGGTACATTTCCATATTTTGTTGTATATTTCTTTATAACAATTTTGTTATTTAAAAATAAATAAATAAAATAAAATAAAAAAATTTTGTTATTTAAAAAAAACTACAGGAGAGACTCTAACAATAAACTAAAGTTTATGCGGAAATCAATCTATAGAGTTAAAGAAGAATTAACTTAAATAACAATGATCCTTATGGATCTAATTACTATTAAATAGTGTTTTTTCAAGATCTATACAACCCATTGACGGATTGATTAGTATATACTAGAGGAAACACTATTTGAGTAGAGAATACACGTAGAGAGATTTGGCATTATCTCTTCACTTATATATCTCATAATAATCTAGTTATATCAACTAACTACTTAATATTACGGGTTGAACTATTACTAATGACTGCATGAACTATGCTACCTAGCAGGATCCCAATTTGTACTAACAGCCAGGAACGATATAAATAACATCTACCAGGCAAGAACTATAACAATGTTCTACCAGAAGAATACTATCTATTACAAATCCAATAAATTCCTAAACAATCCTACCTAAACTTGAATTTGACATAGTTAACTTCAAGTTTCTAGATAGATCTTTGCCTTGAGGATTAAGACTTGACTAGGAACAGCAGCAAAACACTTGACCAGCATATGAGCATATGAGCATATATGCTGACTATGAAGACTTGAGACATAGACACCAGCAGACTCTGAAGCTCCACATTCCTTGAACCAGTAGCAACAATAGAATCTTCAAAATTCCACAAACTAGCAACATCGAAGAACCATCACAGCAACAGGATATCCATCAAGTCAGGGTTACATACTATTCTCATCACATCCCATGGTGTGTTAACTCCTGGGAGAGGTGAATCAAAGAAAAGAAATGGATTTGATGAAGCCTTTACCAAGTAGCCATTAACTCTTGGGCTAGCTAACTCTTTGGTGGAATCATGACATCACCCTGGTGAGTTAATAACCAGTCCAATTCTTAGAACATGAATCATTGGTGAATTGGAATACCCTAATGATTTTTGGCAAATCATCACAGCCATTAACGGATTTGATATAGTCTTTACCAAGAGCCGTACCCTCTTGGACTAGCCACTCTTTGTTGTAACAACCTGGTGAGTGAAAACCATATAGTTTTTAGCAAACTATTACAGCTATCAACGGATTTGAGCAAGTCTTTACCATTAGCCGTTTGCTATGGACTAGCCACTTTCATTCAACGAATATGGCAAGTGAAATCATCCATTTTGGTAACATGGCCGACATTCAAACGGATTGATATTAGGGTCTCTACAGCAGCCGGTTTGCTCTTGGATCTAGCCAGTTCTTATGCTTGTTTAGGCATGGTGAACATGAAAACCAATTTGTTGTGTGGTGCATTAGCCAACACCCAAGACCCTAAACACTTTGTTCACTAAACAGAAGAAATATATTTATATTTATTATATACTATTATATATATATATATATATATTCATTTATTTATTTTATTTTATTTTATTTTATTTTTTTATTTTTTTTTTTTAAATAACAAAATTGTTACAAAGAAATATACAACAAAATATGATAACTGTACATCAAGTAGCAGCTAAGGAACATGTAGCATGAGCAGCAATTGAATTCTTGATTTAACCCAATCAATTGTTTCTTGCGGTTAGTTAGATCATTGCCGACAACATTCTCTTGGCATGTGATGTATGGAGTTTCAGGGGTTGTTACCACCAGTATAGCTGGAGAGTCCTAACCTCAGGAGCCCTGAGTGTAGCCGTTTGACCAGAACTGTTTGACCAAAGATGTCAAAGATGATGGGGTCTGAGTCAAGGAGCAGACCTGAAGTGCGAACCTCTCAAAAAAGTCCAGTACCTTGGTGATAACTCATCACTACTTTGGGTCTTTTCCAACGTAACCCACGACTTATTGTGTTCATCTCTATACTTGAGGTGCGGCCGTTGTTTGAGTATTAAATGGGTTGAGTGTTAGTGCTGGTGGATTGATCCGCAATGGAGGTTTCTATGGTAAGAGAGGATCGAGTTTCAATAAGTGAGTGGATCGAGTATAAGAGCTTGTAAAAATTAGGGTTTGATGTAAAAGGTAACTCCGCTCAAAGAAGAGTCTACCTATAGAGAAAACTAAAAATAACCAGTAAAATACCAGTAGGAACAGTATAGCTACTTGTAGGGTGGCTTTAACCAGTTATGAACACAGTAAAGTACCGTAGGATGTGGTTAACCAGTAGGAACAGTTAATGGTACAGTAGGAACTCTTGCATCACCAGGAGAAACACGTAACCAACCAGAATGAATTCTTCATCATCAAAATAAAGCCACACTGTTCATGACGAACACTTGAAAAGTGCGAAATCCAACCGCGTGGTGTTGAGGATCTGCAATAGGTTAGACCAAAAGCCAAAGCATATACAATGAAAGAAAATTAAACTATATAAAAATAAAAAACTAATACTAACTACTTGACAGGGTAAGAACTAAAACTAGTAGTGAGAAAAAAAAATTGTATCAATATTAAATCTAAGTGGTAAACAATGAAAAACCAACCTATTCTAGAAATTGTTACAAACAACAGTCCTATCCTTGGACTCAATTCCTACCCTTAATCCTTGCAATTAGGGATTGAGGTACCAATGTGGACCCACCAAATAATTGAATCCTCTTGGTACCATCAAAGGATTTGGTCATTATATCAGGCCTAATTGTCAATCTGTGTGAATCTTAAGCACCTGAATAAGATTTTTCCTACAATAAACAATACAACAATATTAGATACATTGGGAGACCCAAGCCATTTCTGACTTGAGCCTGCCTAGTGGATCAATATAGTTAATTAAACCATGTAGATTGTGTGATCCACCATTGTTCTTGGATCTCCTTTGCAAATATGGTCTACTGTCTTCAAGAACAACATGCTGAGCTTAACAGCAGTTCCCATCTTCCCTCACCTTTTACATCTGGTCACAATACACAGGCCTACTATAATTTTGGAAATAAGAGCTTGTAGGTATGGACATTGGTCTAGACAGCACTGTTTTCTCCATCAGCAGAAACTGAGGACAGAGTTTTTCTTTCTGCTTAGCAGGGAAAGGTCGAATCAGCATGAACAAGTGATGGTCTATTTTGTCTACCAGCAGGAACTGGTGTACCAGCATAAACAAGTGCTGGTCCAGTTTGCCTACCAGCAAAAATATAGGTGCTGGTCTATTTTGTCTACCAGCAGGAACTGGTGTACCAGCATAAACAGGTGCTGGTCCAGTTTGCCTACCAGCAGGAATATGTGCTGCAATTTTACAATACAGCAAGAAATGTACATTGCCAGAACTTCCATGTGCTGCTTGAGGAATAATGGGGGAATATTATCTAAACATTGTCCACATTATTAAGGGTTTTTTTTTCTAGATTCCCTTTGCAAACACTATAAACACCCATCTGTATTTTAATAAAAATCAAATCTTTAATAAGATGATAAGATACTTCCACAACAAAAATGACTTTAGAACCATAAAACTTTTGTTCTTAACACCATATCTTAAAACCATTATTATTACAAGCCAAAACATGAATTTTATCATCCTTAACAGAAGAACAGAGGAGTCATTATTTTTAAATGAAATTCTTCTTGGCAGCCGTTTTTTAAATTGGATTCAGAACTCAGTACTCTTGGAGAGAGGACAATTGATTCAAACTGGGAAGTTGGGTGAATGATGACTTGTCACTTGAATCACAGATGGCAAATCATTGGTTCTTGGGTTCTGAGGACTTGTCTCTGGATAGCACAGAGACAAAGTCATTTAGAATCAGTCTTCAGATTGGTCATTGTTTTTTTGCCATAGTCATTTGTGATTAATCAATGTCAGAGTGGTATGGAGGTAGGCATGAATATTCGCCCTATTATAGGTGGGGAAACAACATTCATTGCTCCCTCTTTTACAAAAACCTAACAGGGTTGAGTTTACCAGCCATCATCTTAGGGGGTGTCATCAAAAAATACTTGGCATAGTGGGATAATTATATTTCATTTTCCCATATGTAATCTCCTCTACCCAACCCAAGCTGAGTTTTAATGTCATAGAGCTATCAGATAATTTGGCTAGGTTTTTGACGTTTCTTTCCATTTTAGCGAATTGGCCAAAGTTTTGTCAAGCTTTGTCTTATACTCTGTTTTATAAGTTTACATTATTATTTATACTTTTGATATATTTTAACAAGTTAGTTGTATTTTCTAGTTCTCTTTTCAAAACCTTAACATTTTCCTCATAAAGCTAAATGATTAATTTGGTACACTTGCCTTTGGTGGTTCTAGAGTTTGGTGGTATTTTTATATGCCGAACCTTGATTAAAAATATTCCTGATAGTGGGACTTCTTAAATAATCAAATTATTTTAAGTTCAGATATTTATCATGACAACCAAAAGGTCAGGTTAGTACTGAGAAAGTGAATCCAATGAGGAGCATATTCACATGCTTCTCTCATCCCCCTTCATCACGTCCAAGCAATCATGCACTTATTCTTGCGAAAGCGATTCTCATCAGGCACTCTCCTCAGATTGACCAGTTCTCATTTGAATCTACAGATAGCAAAGGCTCTTTGGGATAAGGATGGCTATATCTTGTTTCAATTCCTTAATCATGAATTGCAGAGTACCTTGCATTGGATTCCTCATGCTTGTCGTACAATCCCTAGTAAATAGACCCAATTAAGAACACTTTTATGCATCTGAAAATTACTTTCTTCTTATCCAAAAATCCTCGAAGCACTCTCATGTTGTTTTAAAATTTCATCTTCCTTCCAGCCTTCTTTTCAAATCTGTTAACTCTAACAGATAACATTGCCATTTGCCATTTGATGTCTAATTCCTCCAAATCTAGTTTTCTAATCTGATCAAAATCTTCATAAATAATCTGCTGATCACTTTCAGCAACAAAGGAAGGGAACATCTTCTTACATTACCAGAGTTTAAAATGAAAACATTGGAACCTGGTGATGCAGATATGTATGAAGATGATTGTTTCGAAGTTTCAGCATATGACATCTTGTTATTACCACTAGTTGTGCTAACAAAGGCTGAGTGAGATGGAGCTGCACTGTGATTTGATTTATAGCTTGAGCCTCCTTTGATATCAATCTCAAGAGACTTAAGCTTGTTGTAAAGGTCATCAAAGTTCAAATAGTCTAGACCACCCTTTGCTTTAAGAGTGATAGCTACCTGTGACCAAGAGGAAGGCAAGGCTCTAAGGAACTTCATATTACAATCTTCATTGTCTGGTTTTGCCTGAAGCTGATTGAGTTGACTCAAGATCTTTTGAAACCTATCATATCCTTTATGCAATCCTTCATCTTCAGAGACCTTGAATTCTTGAAACTCCTGCTTCAGCATGGACTTTCTCATCTTCTTTGATTCCTCATTACCTCTAAATCTGGCTTTGACAGCCAACCAAATATCCCTAGCATCATCCAAGTGATGGAATTCAGCCATGTGATCCTCAGGGAGAGACTGAAGCAATAAGGTCCTTGCTTTGGTCTCTCTCTGAACAACAATCTGTTCTTCAGCAGAGACAGGAGGAAGAATTATGAGGTTTCCCTTTAGATCTCTTCCAAGCTTCTTTTTGCTGTTCCCATTCAGAACAACATTCCACAAATTATGATCATTGTTCATGATCCAGTACTCCATCTTCATGGCCCACGTCTCATATTCATCCTTTTTTAAGTAAGGAAATTTTGCATTATTGTTTGAGATAGTAGTTGTAACAATTTGTTGGACATTCTGTGTTTGAGATTTTTCAGGATTGTTTTGTGATTCATCTGCTAAAGATGAAGTCATTGTTAAGGCTTTTGAGAGGGTTAGTTGAATTTGTTTTTGGAAAAGGTTCTTCTTTTACAGAGACTCTCACCAGGTTCTGATACCACTTGTAGGTCCAGTCCTAGATAGATCTTTGAGCCAGTTAGGATTAGTAGAATACTTATGTAATCACAAGCAACTACAAAAGAGACTCTAATAGAAAAACTAAAGTTTATGCGGAATATAAACAATAGAGTTAAAAAAGAACAATTGAATAATAATCCTCTATGGATCTATATTACTAATATAAAAAGTGTTTTACAAGGTGTGTCCATAACCATTAGCCGAATGTTTCTTATATACTAGAGAAACCCTAATTCGGCATTCACTAGAATACGCATAGAGAAGATATGCAATATCACTTCCTAATATATCTCATGCATATCCCTTATTCTTAACTAAATACTAAATATACGGGTTGACTATTACTACTGGCAGCAGGAACTTTAGTACCAGCAGGAACCCAATTGTACTAACAGCAGGAACTCTATAATAACTCTACCAGCAGGAACTACATACCTGCCAGCAGGAACTATAAATGTTCTACTAGTAGAAACTACATACCTACTAGTAAAAACTAACTTTTACAAAATTAATAATTCCTAACAATCACCTATTCTTCAGGAATCTGTCATCTCTGAAGATCCTCCTGAGTTCACTGAGGCTGACAATCACCCAGCTCTCAATGAACCTGATCAAACAAAATCAAATGATCTTTTTGAACTAGCTGAACCTCAAAACAATGTCATCTTTGTACCAATAAGTGATGTCTAACCCTCACTAACTATATTACCCTCAGTTGAAGTCATCCTTCATACCCTAGTTCCTCAAGACATATGGTCAAGAGAAAAGCACATTGAACTTGTGAATATCATTGGTAAACCTCTTACTAGTATCACAACCAGAAGTAGGATTAGAGACTCAGATGCTGCCTCAGCCTCTGAATGTCTCTATGTCAACTTTCTCTCTGAAATGGAACCCAAAAAGCTTATTGAAGCTCTAGAAGAAGAAGGGTGGATTATTGTTATGCAAGAAGAGCTAAATCAGTTTAAAAGAAACAAGGTCTAGACCTTGGTTCCAAAGCCTTATGGTAAAACCATCATTGGGACCAAATGGATCTGGCAAAACAAGATGGATGAGAATGGAATAGTTATTAAGAACAAGGCAAGGCTGGTTACTTAGGGTTATAATAAGCAGGAAAGGATTGATTATGAAGAAACCTTTGCACCTGTTGCAAGACTAGAAGCCATCAGAATTTTTCTTGGTTATGCAGCCTACATAGGTTTTATGGTGTATCAGATGGATGTAAAGAGTGCATTCTTGAATGGGAAAATCTCAGAAGAGGTGTATGTACAACAACCTCCTAGGTTTGAAAGTTGTGAATATCCCAATCATGTTTGTAAGTTTGATAAACCTCTCTATAGGCTAAAACAAGTCCCTAGAGCCTGGTATGAAACTCTTTCAAAATTTCTTATTTAGCACAAGTTTTTCAGAGTTACCATTCACTCTTTTTACTTATACGACTAAGAGTATTGTTTACTTAATTTTGAAATGGTTGAACCAAAAATGATATCATCTACATATATCTGTACAATAATGACCAAAAAGTATGAAATGAGTATCATGGGTGAATTAACTTATTTTCTGTGTTTTCAAATAAAACAAGATTTCAAAGGAATCTCTATTTGTCAAGAAAAATATGTTAAGGATTTGCTTAAAAAGTATGATCTAGCTGACTGTGCCTCAGTGAAATGCCCTATGCTTCCCCCAAACAACTTGGGCCCTGATAAGTTAGGGGTCTCTGTTAATGAGACATTGTTCAAAGCCACGATATGGTCACTGATGTACCTCACAGCTAGCAGACCTGATATCCAATTCTCTATATGTCTTTGTGCTAGGTACCAAGCTAACCCCAAGGAATCCCACCTTGTTGCTATAAAAAGAATTTTCAGGTATCTAAAAGGAACTCTAAATCTTGGCCTCTGGTATCCAAAAGGATCAGGCTTTGATCTAAAAGCATACTCTGACTTAGAATACGCTGGATGTAACCTGGATAGAAATAGTACCTCAGGAGATTGTCAGATACTTGGAGGAAAGTTAGTATGTTAGAGTGCAAAGAAGTAAAGCTCTGTAGCTATGTCATCAACTGAAGCTGAGTATGTAGCTGCTGCTGGATGCTGTGCACAAGTCCTCTAGATCAAGAGCCAGCTGGTTGACTATGATGTTCTCTATGACAAGGTGCCTATATTTTGTGATAATACAAGTGCAATTGCCCTATCAAACAATTCAGTGTTGCATTCTAGGACAAAACATATTGACATCAGGTATCACTTCATCAGAGACCACATTTTAAAAGGTGATATTGAGCTTCATTTTGTACCCACTGATTTGCAATTAGCTGATATTTTTACCAAGCCTTTAGCTGAGCCTAGTTTTACTACATTGGTAGCTGAGTTGGGTATGCTCAATATTGAAAAATATGTATCTGATAAGAAAAGGATTTAATTGATCTCTGACTTGAATATTAAATGTTTTTAAGGTAACTTACATGTAACTAGCAAGTTGAAAGACAAACATTCGCAATATTTAATTCAAGATTCACTCAAAAGGTTTTACCAACTTTCTCAAAAAATGTGGAAATTACAGTACTCGAAGGGTCATGAGGACCTACGTTTTGTAACAGTTTTACCACTCGCATTTAATGCGGACTTCAAATCAATTTTATTTTTAAAAGTTATAAAATTATTTGTGGTATAAATTGTTCACCGTTTTTCACATACATCATTTTTACTATTCAAAACCCTAAAACCTCCATTTTAATCACCTCACATACACCCTCTCATCAAAGCTGAATCAAAGTTTTAAATCAAAATGGCATCAAAATCTACATCTTCACAACAATCACAATAACTTATACCATCATCAAAGGTTAATTTTAGGTGTACAAATAATATAATTGGTTTCAATAACGTTGTTGCTCTTCTTGAGCACTCAAATGAGTTATTTCGACCCATGCTCAGTTTTCTCTCAAACTGTTGCATCAATAGGGCCCTAAACCTTTAACCCACCGCAATGTATGTGGAATACCTAAAGGATTTTTGGTATACAACAGAGGTTGAAGAGGAGACCAAGACCATCACCTTCTTACTTTCATGGTAGGATAAACCCATGTCCTTTACTCAAGATGAGTTCGTATCTTCCATTGGCCTACCCATTTGTAAGGACGCTGTTCCTTTACCTCCCAAGGAGACCATAAGGGCTAGGTTAGCAACTTTGGGTTTATTTGACAAGGATAAACCAACCCTTTGATCTATTGTCCTTGTTAATTCCTCTCCCTTAAAGATGAAGTATTTTTCACCCATTTGGAAGTTATTCATGCAATATACTGTCAAGTGTCTGGGTGGGATGCAAGGATCACAAATGAACTTTAATTAGCAAAAAATTGCATATTGTCTTATCTGGGGATTGGAGATTGACATTAGGGGGATTATTTTCTTAGACTTGGTTCATAAGCTTCAAAATGAGAAGAAGAACCTGAACTGAATATTTGCTATACAAGGTTTCTATCCCTGATTTTTGAAAAATTTCTTAGAAAAGATTATGTCAGCAATGATCTCACTCTTGTAAAACCCCACACCATTACAACTGCTTCTTTTTAAAAACCGTTAGCATCTGAAGTTCCTTTAACTTCACACATGTTAAAAGTAGCTAAACTTTCTGAAGATTCTGAATAGTCTTTGCTCCCTCCCTCTGGGAAGGTGAATGCTGATGACACAGCTGATAAGTACTTATCCAGGGCCTCTGTGCAGCCTGTTATTCAGTCCAAAGCAACAACTGACCTGAAGACAAAGAAGAAGAAAATCTCACCTTCTTCCAAACTAAAGTCTCCATATAAGGTCAGGGTCATACTTCCAAAGAAACAAGTCGCTGAGACTCAGCACACTGAAGTCACAGTAGCCATCGCTAACGCCACTAAGAGTCTAGAAGCCTCCGAGTTGGCAGAGGAGCAAGGAAACCGGCCTTCAACTGCTGAAACTGTAAAGGTAACAATATTTTAAATATAAGGGGCACTGCAAGCAACCACTCTTAAACTTCTCTAGGAGAGAGTGGTGAAGTTAAGGGCTACCCCCGACCCAATAAAGAGTCAGATTCAGCACTTATATTCCCATATCTTCTGTACACTCTGTATCTGCACTCAGGGAATGATACTGAAAGGCTGAAAACATATGATAGTTGACTTTGAAAACTCTAGACTTTGCTCGATTAACCCATCCATGCATGAAAGTTGACCTTTGTATGAACTGTCCTCACTCAAACTCAGAGGTCCCCTTAACCAATGAAAAGAGTCCCAAAGTCTTAGACTTTTGAAGGGACTGGATAATCACACCCAGTCTTCTTAAGGGTAGCTAATGGCAATCCTTCCCTGTATTACAAACTCACAATGAAAAGAGTCCTAAAGTCTTAGGACTTTAGAGGGGACTGGATAATCACACCCAGTCTTCTTAGGGGCAGTGACTGGTGATCCTTCTCCATATTACAAATTCACAACTGAAAAGAGTCTCAAAAGTTTTAAACTTTTTAGGGGACTGGATAATCACACCCATTCTTCTAAGGGGAATCGAATGGCGATCCTCAACCTCAATACAAATTCACAATGTTTATCTAACAAGTTTATGTAGGTACTAGACCAAAATGTTGAGGAAGAGAAGGATGCTGAGTTTATGGCTATGGAGGAGGTAGCTAAGGAACAATCTCTGGAGATTCCCACAGTTAAGCAACTATTGGATGAAGCTGATAAACTTAACAAAGTTGTTCAAGAAACTCGAGAAAGTCCCTATGACACAGAGTCAGAAATCAAGGTTGTAAAGTCTTTCTTTACCAACCATATCTCTGAACTAAAAGATCAGACCATGCATGACTCTAAAGAAACAGCTAATATTCACGAGGTCTCTGACTCTGAACTACAATCAATTCCTGATGATGACATGAGATCTATCTCAGGACACTACTGACTCAGACGATACTCACGAAAATAAAGTGTCTCAATCTGACCACATTTTCCAAGATGATCATGCTTTCGTTGAACGTCTCAGTCTTCCAGATCATATGGATCATATCTGTAAAAAAGTCAGCTCTCTTTATTCAAGACTTGAGGATATGGAGTCGTCTATTGTTCAACAAATCTCAGCTGAATTCAAGTCATCTTTGCCAGCCCTTGTCACCGACTCTCTCGAAGAATAGCTGCCTAGCTTTCTCTTAGTTGCTCTAAAAGATACTCTCCCTCAGCTGCTTAAGGACTCCATCAAAAGTTCTATTTCAAAATCCATTGCAGAGGATTTAACTCACGTTGAGGCACAGGTTCAGAAGAACTTACAAGATCAGCTTCCTAACCTTCTTTTGAAACCAATGCACAAAGAGTTTAATGCCTTCCACAAAATGAAGAGTCAGAAATTTGTTTTACTTCAGAAGAAGCTGAGCAAATCCCTTCATAAGAACATGAAGAAATCCATCAGACTAAATGTCAGAAAAAGGGATAAAAGAAGTTCGAGACAAGCTCTCTTATTGCACATCCACTGTGGCTACCAACTCCTAACATGTTCAAGATCTTAAGGTTATGTTTAAGGACATGGTTTCCCTCTTAGAGGCAACATAAGTCTTTAAAAAGGCTAATGTTGAGGGGGAGAAGTGGGAGAAAAACAACCCTGCTGAAGAAAAAGATGCTCAACACCCTGATCAAACTAAGGGGGAGCAAATCTCAGGGGCCAACATTGCTGATAATGTTCAGGGGGAGCAACCATCAGCTCGAGTTGTAATAAATGAAGAAAAAGCTCTGGTTGTTCATAACCCAGAGGAAAAGAAAGAGGGAATTATTTCAATAGAGGATGATTCAGATGATGATGATCTTGATAAGTAGCCCCTGTCAAAATGATTTAAAATCATGACTCCCATTCCTAATCCAATCCTTCTGGACACCTTTGTCCCAAAGCATCTTTTAAAGCCTGAGGAACAACAAAAGTCTCTTCATGACTTCACCGATCAGCTATTTGGAACAACTTCCTCAAAGTTCTCACTAACTCCTCCCAAAGAACCTACACCTCCTAGAGATCCCGCCAAGGGCAAAAAAGTTGCCATTATGAAATAACAAGTGAATGAACTTGTTACTTATCAAGAAGAAGGAGGTTCTATCCCTAAGATGCCAAAGTTAAAGCCCTTCATTACCCTAGAGGGAACTCTAAACCAAGAAGAATTCAATAATCAAATCAAGGAACTAAAGAGGATAAGTGATCTGAAAGCGCAAAAAGATAAATCTGAGCAAGAACCGAGAAAGATGTTCAATCAAGCTACACTAAAGGCTCAGTCTAAGAAATGGACTGAACATGAGGCAAAGAAAGCCAAGATATTAGAAGAATACAATTATCAGATCTCCTTCAGAGCTGATCCTCAGCCAATCATAAAGATCAGCTATACTGTAAATTCAAATAAGGAGGAAACTATGAAGATCATCAAAGGCGATAATCCTCTGAATCTCATTGTTCATCCTAACTTCAGACTAAGGTCACTGGGTTTTAGTGAATGGCTGGAGGTTCATGCCCTAACATCCAAAAAGACTGGGAAATCAAATGATATGCTACTTCAAAGTCTAAGAGAAAAATTCTAGTGGGTCATGGACCTGGTTAAGAAGCTAAGACTTCCTCCACCTCCAACACTTGCAACTTTTGGAATGACAGCTGAGGAAAAGAAGGGGAAAATGACACAGTTTCTCAAAGAAGCTTTTATCACTGAAGACATCAGAGTCGATGGGATAAATAAAAACCTGATTCCTCCCCTTGGGGTAGTGTCAATCGAAGTCCTTGTCATCAAAGAACCTGAGTCAGGAATCTTCTACATGAACAAGAATACGGATATAGTCTTCCAAAGAGAAAGTGAGTTTCATCTGACTCCTACTGTTCAGCTAATTCACATTCAGAACCAAATCAAAGTTGACTCTGAGATTGCTGATGAGATGATCAGAAAGATAATCTATGTAATAGAGGCTAAGAGTGATTGTACAAAGGCTAGGGAGACTGTAGAAAAGAATCTAGATAATTTGGGCTAAAATGTAATAAAATCAATGAAGTTTCTTTTGTTAATCCTTATATTAATTATGTGCAAGAAGAAGATGTGTACTCACTTACAATAATTATTACCTTAGCATAATTTATATTCAGATAGGGGGAGATCGTTGGGCCGATTCAGAGCCCAGTAATCAGCACCTAGATTTAAACAGAAATTAGTCTAAGTATTGAAGAACCTCTAAGTGGTGGACTCAGAGGTAATGAAAGAACCTCTGAGTGGTGGACTCAGAGGTAATGAAAGAACCTCTAAGTGGTGGACTCAGAGGTAATGAAAGGACTCTCTGAGTGCAAAGCCTCAGAGAGCAACATCAGACGTATTCGAGTCAAAGACATCATCAAGGAAGTCAAAGATTACCTAAAGACATACTCATCAGCTGGGATGGATATCGTATGTAGAAGGAATACGCTGAGTTTGTAAGGTGAGTCAGAGGTGGCAATACTCTGACTATCCTATTACCCTTTGAAGAAGAAGAACAAGCTGAGCTTAAAGTGTTCTCTGATGTTTAGGCAGGAAACTCAATATCTCCTAAAGGCGTGACAAAAGGTGATTTGAGTTGTCTGTACCAAGTACGAAGTTGGTAAAAGTAGTGAACAGTTGGGAGAACTGTTCACTAAAGTATAGGCGGGTAGTTTCTAAGATTGGACGTGCATTAAATGCCTCGTACGTCCTCCACTAGAATCTTGACATGTTGCAACTACCCCCACTAAGGACGCAACCTCGTATTAGTATAAATAGATAATGTTGTAAGGAGTAAATGTTATCGCTTTTATTGTTATTGTTATTATAGGCATTTACTCCTTTGTTGAACTTACACCGTAGACCTCTAATCTTATCAGCTGGCTATATAAGTTCACTTGTAAACTTGATACTCCATCAAGTTTACTTGTTCAAAGGGTAATCATACATTGTCATTCAACTTGTGCGATCCATGACACATTGTAATACTTTGATTCTTAATCAATAAAGCATTACACAATTAAAAAGTTATTACGTGTGTTATTTACATTAGATAGGTGTTACATTCCATATAGACGTGTTAATTGGGACTATCATTATGCATTAGTTATGAGTTGTTTTTTGAGCATTATGCATGACCTAAGGTAGTGCATTCTGATACCAACATCTATTAAATATAGTTGATCCATCTTTATTTCTGAAGTGATCCATCTATCTGTTTGCCTACATATCATTAGGATGTACAAGGAAGCGTTTAAGTTTTTGAATGAGATGCCAATCATCAAAACATGAAAATACGCAATGCTACACACTTTGTATTGGCTCACTTTGAGATGCAAGTTTGTGTCTTCTCAGTTGTTGCTCCAATTAAACTTGGACTATTTTTTTCTGTCACTTTAGGCTGCCTTATGGTTTGAGAAAATTAAGATAAAATGAGTTTTTTGTGTAAATCCCTTGAAAGATGGCATGCTTCTGCTATAAGTTTGGTTCTACGCGTGTATATGTAGATCCATTTATATAGAAATAGGTATATCGGGTTAGATATAAATTTTTAGGCTTGAATCAGAACTGGGCAAATGGGTAGAAATTTAAAAGTGTGAAATGGGGAAAATCTACTAAACATGTATTTAAATGTTTACACCAACCTAGCTCGCTATTATTTAGGAAACATTAAATGGGTCCTGTCGCATATTGGGTACGATTCGGTTGGGAGCGCGGGTGCTTTAGCGTTTCCTGTGACCATGGATCATAATGATGAGTACATAAGGATAGCATTTATAGAAGCGAACACCGCATGTATCATGATTTATAGCTTCTATTTTGAATATGAATAAGTAGTTTGCGATGTTTAGAAGAAATGTTATTGACATAATCAAAGAACTTACATAAATATTTCCAAAGAGTTAATAACCACTAAGGTAGAGAAGTAAGAAGAACTTAGTACTTTGAATAGTTAACAGAGGTTTTGAGCTGAGTTAACATATGTTTTAAGCTTTCAAGGTCTTTCAGATTTTTGTTTTTTATTCGCGATTGAGTTATCATCAATATTTTGATCATAAGTAACATATACATCATTAGAATGACAATTAATCATATTATCATAAACACTAATATATTTCTTACGCGAAACATATAAAATCAAATGTTTTTTGCATTTATTTATCCAGCAAGAACCTTCGCATGGAGCATATGTGCTTCGGGTTTGGGTCTCAAGTCTTTGATATGCTTTTGGTTTGAAAACAAATAATGCATTACCTTATATTGTGCTTTTGTTCTGTAGGCGTAAAATTATATTGCGTATCAATGTTTCAGCTTGAAAGAAAGACATCAAAAAGAAGCTGTGAAACGTATTAACTCTTCAAAATATATAGCAGGTACACCTACCCAACGCACAGAAACCTTACGCAATCAACAATTAGATATAACCCGTGTGTAACGCACGGGGTCTGAATGCCTCGTTTTGTATATTTTTTAACGAAAAATGAAATAAGATACAAAACTAATTTATGACCATCCACTTCAAGTTGGTTGGGAAATATAGCATCACTTTCTATAGCTTTAATTTTCAAATGTGGCTTGTAGAAGTAATTAGTTAAGTGACAAGGCATGCCTAATTTGGTAAAACACAAATAACCGGTGGCAAACATTGCTTAAGAGGTGGTCTTCGAGGAAAGGTCGCATTGGGTTTAAAAATGAAATTCGAATTAGAAGTTGCCCGTGACACTTACCTTTTTGTGACAATTTGTTATAAGTATTCTTTAGGCCACATAATCTGTCAATAACACGAAAACCAACCAAAAGTGTGATGACATTGGGGGAATATATTCAATATGTGCCAATTTGTAAAAAACATAGGCCTGTTGAATATTCCAAACACTTATCAAAATAGGCAGAAATGTTGTCGAAAATTGAACTATATTTGGTTCACATGTCTAAAAATCTATTTAGATACCTGTAAAAAAAGCATCACTACCAAATTTGTTAGTATAATTTAAACATTTGTTTAGGAATTTTAATTATGTTTCCAATTAAACCTGGATATTTTCCTAAAAAGCGTTTCTCCATAACAAAGTTAAAGGAAACTAATCTCAAGAAATGAGTTTGATATTGTGTAAAGCCTGATGTAACTGTATCTATATTAATGGTAATTTCTTAATTTGAAATTAATTAATTATATCAAGCTTATATATGTTGGCATTCTATTGATATTCCTGTAGTAGTTTTTGTTGAGTTTTTATAACAATCAAAATTTCATATTTCCTAACTATATGCAATTTATTTATAGATGTCGTTTATATCACGTTATCTTATGAATGGGTTGCTTTATTTGGGTCCATTACGTTGGTTTCACATTTACATCACACAATAATTTCAGTACCGAGGGATATATTGATGAACATGAATGGAGTTGAGTCTTTGGTCATCTAATGTGGGACTACAAATTTATTGTTTGATTTTTTTTCCATGTGTTGTCTGCACCACACAAATTTATATCTTTCTAGTGCAATTCTTTGTTATCAAAGTCTATATAAAGCTGCATAGAGGTATATGTGTTCATTATCAGATCAAAACACATCAATACAATTTTATACAACATACATTATGAGAGAAAATATATACTTTTACTTTATGCATACTCATATTTTGTTTATATTGTCACTTGTCTTGTTGTGGTTTAATACCACAACTGCCACTTCCTATGGCCACCAACTGGTTGCAGCAGGAAGAGGAGCTGCTAGTACATGCATTGATAAGGAGAGACAAGCTCTTCTTGATTTCAAAGCTCACATTATTCAAGACCCACGGGACACGCTCTATACATGGAGACCTGAAGAAGAAGATGATTGTTGTCAATGGGACTATGTCACGTGCGACACCCAAACAGGTCATGTCACAAGGCTTTACCTTCCTTTTAATTCTTTTCATGGAAACATTCCCGAGTCCATTGGTAACATAACCCACTTAACAGAGCTTCGCCTTGATAGTAATAATTTCAGTGGAGTCATTCCCATATCCATTGGTTCCTTGACCAAATTAACATGGCTTGACCTTTCAGACAACTCTTTCTATGGTACCATTCCTACGGAATTTGGAAACCTCACAAATTTGGTAGACCTTGGTCTAGATTCCCTAGGAAGTTGTAGAGTTGAAAACTTGGATTGGTTGTCTTCTCTATTTTATCTAAAATACCTTAATTTAAATGGAATTTCTTTAGCGAAAGCAAATAACTGGGTAAATGTAGTTATAGGTCTCCAAAACCTAATAGTGTTACGTTTAGGTGGATGTGACCTCTCACAAGTCATGCATCCTTATTCGCCATCTGTCAACTCTTCTTCATCTATCACTGGCCTTTTTCTCAATAACAACAATCTAAACTCATCCATGTTTCGGTGGTTGTGCCCATTAATAGGCAAAATGCGTATTATTAAAATGGGATATACATATCTCAATATCTCTGGCAACAAATTTGATGCGAAACTTTCAGATTTTCTGTACAACTTATCTGGATGCACATCTGCTTTACAAGATTTGGATGCTTCAAGTAACCAATTCACAGGGTCACTGTCTGACGAGATTCAAAACTTTTCTTCCTTAAAATACTTGGACCTATCTTCTAATAAGTTAAATGGAACTATAAGTGACAAATTGTGGAAAATAAATAGCCTTCAAATTGTACACCTATCTTCCAATTCTTTTCGAGGTGTCGTCTCTCAAATAATCGGAATGTCGAATCTTATTCATTTGGATCTTTCAAACAATCAATTAGAATGGTTTCTTTTAATGCAGACATCACAAACCTGTTCTAAGAGCTTACAAAAAAATAGACGTCAGCATCTAACAAGCTAGGCCTAGGTTTTCACCCAAAAGGATTAACGAAATTTGAAAAACCTTTCATAACTGATCTTTCCAATAATAAACATCAGACGACGCATTCCCTAAAGACGATTGGAACCAGTGGGAACCTTTCTTTTAATAGATTTTTTGAATCTATCTTTCAACAATATAAGTGGACTTTTACCAGATTTTCTATCAAACCTTAACCTATATATAGTAGACTTAAGCTCCAATAGCTTTTATGGTCCAGTACCTACTTTTTCGGCAAATATAAGCGCATTATATCTTTCTAGGAATAAATTCCATGGAGGGATCTTTTTCTTATGCCAAATGTACGAAAGGCTAGAATTTCTTGACCTATCGCGTAACTATTGAGCGGGAAACTTCCGGACTGTTTGTGGGGTTTGACAAAATTAAGAGTTCTTAATCTAGGACACAACTTTCTATCAGGAATGCTTCCCCGCTCTTTGGGATATTTGGGTCAACTTGAAATGTTATGTTTATACAACAATAGCTTCTCCGAGAAATTGACACTTGTCCTTTTAAGAATTGGGCACCAACTTAAGCCTTTTGGATTTAGGGGGCAACGGTTTTTATGGTAATATTCCTGCTTGGATTGGGGAAAACTTTTCCAAGCTGTATGTTCTTAGCCTAAGATCAAACAACTTCTTCGGAACCATTCCTTTACAAATATGTCAGTTAGTAACCCTGCAAATCCTAGACTTGTCAATAAACAATTTCCATGGAACAATCCCATCGTGTGTTAATAATCTTACTACCATGGTTAAGAAAGGATTCTTTGTGAAACAGAACATACATCATTATAAACTCGAATTTGTTGCGGTATCGGGAGTTGTTAACTACGCTGAACATGTTGATAATAAATATATTGACAATATAATGATCAAGTGGCAAGGAAAGGTAAATGAGTTTGGTAGCATATTAGGATTGGTCAAGACCATCGATTTATCAAGCAACAATCTCACAGGACAAATCCCAAATGAAGTTACCACTCTGCATGAATTGTTGGTACTAGACTTGTCAAACAACACTCTGGTTGGAGAGATTCCACGAGACATTGGTCAAATGACAGAACTATTAACCTTGAATTTGTCTAGAAATAGGTTTTCAGGAGAGATACCATCAACCATGTCTAAGATGGATAGGTTAAATAATCTGGACGTTTCATATAATAACTTGTCGGGGAGAGTTCCGACGAGCACTCAACTCCAGTCCTTTCCAGCTAGAAGCTTCACTGGAAATGCAGGTCTATGTGGACTTCCTACAACAAAAAACTGTCTTGAAGATGAAAATCTAGGAGTTCCCCATGTGGGTGATAGCAAGGGTGATGCACAAAGTACAGATGAATTTCAAAAATGGTTTTATATTGGAGGGGCCACTGGTTTTGCAACTGCATTTTGGATAGCATGTAGCGCTTTACTTGTCCATCGTCGTCTCAGACATGCTTTTTTCCACTTTCATGATTGCTTGAAAGATTGGGTGTATGTAAAGGTGGTTGTGTTCATTGCAAGATTGCAAAGGGTTGCACGTTCATAGTACCTATAGTTTTATGCTTTTATGCGTTTTTCTCTACTTCTGTCTTCTCATTGTACTAATTATGTAATATCATGCTTCACTTGTATTTTGATGGGTTTTTAGTTCCCGGTTACTAATAAAATTGTCACTACCACCATGGGTGTATGATAATATAATGTACAAAGGTGTTCAATAAAATGCTTTACATATAATTGTGGCATCAAGTTTCACTTTTACAAGAAATTGTTTACATAATATAATAGTATGTTGTAAATATTTGTTAAACTTCACGCTATATCATTAGAATACTATTTTTTTTGTTTCAACGGTTAATATAATATTTCTTTGATCATTATGTATAGTCATCGCATAAGCTTTTGCAAAAGGCCTCCGCTAGCTTGGCTACGGCCTCCGCTAGCTTCCTATCAAAAGACCCTGTGGTCAAGGTAAGTGATACCATTATTCCAAATATTTCAGCATTCTTCCATTTGATTCCAAACTGACCACCTTTTCACAACTTCCTTTTTATTGGTCATCAATTCTACAGGGAAATAAGTAGGCAAACAAGTCATCATGTATGTTGAAAGTTTTATGATTGGTTTGACTACCAGAAAAGTCAACAGAAAACACTTTTGAAAGAGGGAAAAGAGCTTCAAAATTGTTTGTGAATTCAGGTCCTACATAGAGATGCTTTACTTCATTTCCATGTTTACACATTTTGATTATTTCATCACAATACTACTATTAAACACCTTGAAAGAATAGTCATTCGACTAATAAGACTTTGAGGAGTATGGCTCGAACCCAAACCCGCGAATCAGGTAGTCTTCAGGGACCAATGGTGCGGAACACAATTAAACTCACGAAAACTCATTTCTCTTTACTGTAAGAGTCAACCCATCATTTAATATGAATATTATATAACTTAATCTTATCCCAACAGATTTTAAATGTATGCAAAAAGTTCTAAAATTTATTAGAAAAAAAAATCATTCCTCATGCATATCTTTAAAATAAATAAATTAATAAGGATACCTTTTCTTGTTCACAGATATGTGACAACCAAAATGCACTCATCACATTGACAATATAAATTATATGCTCTCTGGTTTAAAAATAAATGAGATTTTAGTAAGACATCCTAATACAGACTGAGTATTGTATACTTGTAGATATTTGATGGATTTCATGTCAAGTTTAATTATTTAGAACCACTGTTTAGCGTATCAAACAGGCTCAGAACAGAGATATTCTATTTGTAACATCTAATTCAGAATGCATTATCTACGGAAAAAAAAACACAGTGTTAGAGTGATTAAAGGAAAACAAGGGGATATAATATATATCAATACATATATATGTTCATTTTCACTGCCGATGTTTATATGTAGGCATAGCATAACAGAAATCACATAAAATATCTCATGTTTGTAAAAATGACATAAAGGACTCGATACTTGAATTGGACACATAACAATACTCTCCCTCACAAAAGATCATCGACCCCGATGATCAAGGTAAGTGATACCATTATTCCAACTATTCAGCATTCTTCCATTTCATTCCAAACCGACCACCTTTTAACAGCTTCCTTTTTATTGGTCATCCATTCTTCGGGGAAATAAGTAGCAAACATGTCATCATGAATGTTGAAAGTTTTATGATTGGTTTGACTACAAGAAAGTTCAACAGAAAACACTTCTGAAAGAGGGAAACGAGCTTCAAAATTCTTTGTGAGTTCAGGTGCTACATAGAGATGCTTTACTTCATTTCCATGTTTAAGCACTTTGATTAATTCATCCCAATAATCATGCAACTAATAAGACTTTGAGGAGTATGGCTCGTAACCAATCACAATGTATTCGGTTTTTGTAGAAGGTTTTTGATTTTGTGAAGGTGAGTGAGCAGCCACATATACCATGAAAAGAAAGTTTATAATGATTAAAAGGGTGAATCAGGTGGAAAGTTTCTTGTCGAGTCACTAAGTGATATACCTTGCTCTTCTTTACACAAAATATGAACCGAACACGTGAGGCATATTACAGTTAACTCCTTAATATCTGAAATCAAAAATTTTCAGCAACACTTGAACGTCTTACCTATGTACATGGATATTACTTCTTTCACCTGATATGTATACCAAATAGTTGGAACAAAGGGCTTTTACAAAGATCACGGCATAAGTATATGAAGATTTCACCTTTAATATAAATAACTATTGTAAAATTAAATTTAGAAGATTATAAATGTGAACTTACTGTTTAATAGACTTGGTTGAGGATTGACCTTCCTCGATGCTGTATTATGACTTGCACAAGCAGAAGCTATTTATTATATGAAATTAAATGAAGATATAACGAATTATTGAGGTAGACAAAAAAGGATAATAGATCAAATACTATGCTAGATTGCCCCAAAAGTTAATTCTCATCTCTATCGACAGACTGCACACATATTCTTTGTTATAATCTGTGATTTGGGTCCAAGGTTTTTGATCAACCGCATCTCGCCCCGCCTCAAGCTTCGGGGAAATTCCGTATTGTCGTTGTCCAAAACTTTTATCAAGTGTTTGATCATGATTGAATTTAAATCGAGTTGTACCTTTTTCCTTATTGTAATTTTTGGGGTGCTTGCTCAAGAACTAATTATGTTTTGTTTTGAGTCTTCAAGACTACTTTTAAAGTCTTCATTGTTTGTTTTGGTTTAGTATTTGGGCCCACTAGCTAGCTTTTGATTTATATCACACGAATTGACGGGGAAAAGTATCACAAGATTGAAAACGATGTCTAATAAATACAAGTTTCAAAGACTTTTAAGTCTTCTAACGTGTAATTTGGGATTGTTAACTTATATTCTTCGTCATTTCTAAAAAAACACGACAAATTTATTTTTTAGATTATTTAAGAACGAAAAAATAAAACACAAATTTGTGACCATCTACTTCAATCTGACTAGACATATTGCATCAATCAGTTTATATAGATTATTCAAAATGCAAGACACTTTAATTAATTTACCTAGGGCTGTAAACGAACCGGACGAACATGGACGGAGCCTTGTTCATGTTCGTTCATTTAATTTTAGCCGGACAAATAAACGAACACGATCGCTTGAACGAACAAATTTTCTTGTTCATGTTCGTTTATTAAGA
Organism: Tanacetum coccineum; assembly: GCA_026074375.1. Taxonomy (NCBI): domain Eukaryota; kingdom Viridiplantae; phylum Streptophyta; class Magnoliopsida; order Asterales; family Asteraceae; genus Tanacetum; species Tanacetum coccineum. Next base: position 34,092 of record BQNB010006425.1, on the reverse strand, counting down.
AATAAGGTTGTTCATGTTCGTTTATGTTCGTTCATTTAGACACTAAACGAACATAAACGAACATAAACGAACGAACATAAACGAACGAATAATCGGATCATAAACATATATACGATCATTTCCCACCGTTCAATAGAAAGTTATTGGCAGCTCCATCTTTGTTTAACTCGATCTTTAGAATTCATAAATTAAGCATGACTTGGCCACCTAACAACTCAATATGCTCTAGAAAAACATCTAAATCAGATTAACCTGCACATAAATGTACCTTGTGGACCAAATTGTTATTGGTAACCGGGTGCTTTTCTTAGAGTAGCAGCAGCAATACGCCTTGTTCGGCTTGGACAATAAGTTCAATTTATTTCAATCATATCATGAGTCCTTTTGCCGTCATCACCAAACCTTACAAAACCATAACCTTTAGAGAAGCATGTATTAGCATCGATGACAACTTTAGCAGCTTTAACGGACGGCATTTATTTGCAAAAGTTTCAATCGATGACAGCTTTAGCAGCTTTAACGGACGGGAATTTATTTGCAAAAAGTTTCATGTAATAAAGTATTAGTTACATCTGCAACTAATTCTCCTACAAAGATTGATAGATCAGAACCCTTATTTGATCGCTTATCTTCCATTCTAAATGTGGCCCAGTTCAATCAGACTGGTTGTTCTGTATTAGGCATAGCAATGCATGTATATGTCTACAAAACCTTTTCGACAGCAGCATGTGAAATACTTATACAACCCAACCATAAGTAGAAGTAGATAATTACTGAATAACCAAGGCGTTCCATTAATCCCTGTAGCTGCATTTCATTGTGATTACTAAAGCCATCTACTGATAAATTCAATTCAGTTTTAAAAGCATGACCAGTCTCAATCTAAAAGAATATTTTACCATTTTGAACCACACAATTTTACCTGCTATGCGGTCGGTTTTTTTGCCAACTGGTCAACAAAATCGCCAGCAAGATCGTTAATAACATCCTCTTCTTTCTTCTTCTTTTACATGGGATCAAAAATCCCAAACTGCATCATATTAGAACATCAACTAAAACAAATCTTTCAATCAACCAAACTAATAATATGTATGGTAAACACATAACAACAAAATCATGAAAACATTAACTCTAATATAGGTGTACGATAACATGAAGAAAAGTGAAGAAACATGTATATGTGCTCGCACAAACAACTACATTAACCGTGATCATGAGCTGCTAGAGAACCATATAGAATTATCAGAAAATAGTTGTTATTTCTTGGGTTATAATAGAAGAATATAAAGTGATTATAAGATGGTAAATGTAGGTTAACATCATTACCTTGTAACACACTACTCAATCCCGCCGAGGTTGATGTATCAACTAATTCAGCCATTTGAGCGAGATCCTTTTGCAGTGACTTAACAGTACCCAATAATCCAACCTTAAAATGAGAAGGTTAGTAATAGTTACCAAAATGGTTGTATGCACAGTATATAACTATATATAACCGAAATACGTCTATTAAATCATTTTTTATAGCAACTGGTCAACGACGGCTAGCCATTATAATCTCCGGTTAACATAAACCAAACAATATAAACTAAATTTGTTAAAAAAAATAGGCATATTATTGCTAAAAGAGAAGTAACACTTTCGGATTTGGGAAATGACCCCAAGGTTAATGCTAACTCTATAAGCAGTCAAGCAGGTCACTCAAAATGAACTTTTAAGGGGCATAAAAAAGTAACACTTTTGGATTTGGTGTTTAATATTTGTTAAAAACTCGCATAAAATTTATAATAAACTCGAAATATTGCTTTTGCGAGGCCTAATGCAAAATATCCCGAAATTCTTGTACATGCACTCTTTAGCAACACATGTATGAAGAGTTGGAGGACCACAAATAATCACTCCGATATCCACATTTCCCCAACGCTTAACAATGGTTCCAAATATTTCTGTAAAAGCAACAAAGTTGGATACATATACTAACTGGACTCGTTTACTTATGACTGGATCAATCAGGTCATGTATTATCTTTAAAGGGTAAAACAGGTAAAATGAAAAAAATGACAATTCAAAGGTAACGGGTCAGATGGATGCCTTAGACATACGTTTCATATCTGGCCTTTGAACATACTTTATGCTCTTGATAAAACTTTCATCTGATGAACCCTTGTGAGTTGTTGAATCGTTACACTATACGTCATCAGTATTTTTTTCATCGTGAGCTATTTCCTTCAATGAAGTTTTCCTATCCCATAAATGCCATAAAAAGACCCCCAAATAAACGCTTGCAACCATGCATATCAGTAACAGAAGCCCTTTATACCAATGGTAGGATACACCATACGGGATGATTTAAAAGACATTTAACAAAGTCAAAGAAACTATGAAACTGATTGTGGGCACCACCACATAAGTTTCAGCCCACATGATGCTTCCGGTTCCAACCAATGTAGATATGCCAGATCGGCTTGGAGAAGAAAAGACTGAAGAGCTCACATACTTGTGTAATTTACCAGCTTCTTACAGTCAAGAATTTGTCATGTTAAAATCTAAGCTATCAATCGAAAATGTATCAGGAATCAAACCAGAGGTGGCAAAACATGTTGGTCAGGTGGTTTGAGTATAGGGTCAAAACAGGTTCTGGTCAGAAATCAACCCAACTTCTTAAACCTTTTTTTATGGTTATAAATACGATTGAAACTGTGTAAAAACTTAATTGCAATTGATTTTAGATAAATTATTTGGGATGTTATATGCTTTTGAATACACATTCGAAAACAATATGACCATTTAACCTATTTGAACTATTTGACCCCTTAAAGATGTTAGATCATTGTGTTAAATCATTGATAGACTTTCTTGGAAGTGAGCTTATCTCCGAGCAGTGTAATCTTCCGGCAATCAACTTGGAGCATAGATGCAAAATTTTATCATGTTGCTTAGTGTCGAATGCCCACACGTCTAGTTAACATGTTATTCAAAAAATTCGTATAATGTGAATCTAATTATCTTTCTGGATCTAATGATTATCACCCTTTTGGTCCAGTTCCACCCCATAACTTGCCTAAATAATACATTGAGCCAAATATGTCAGTTATTCTAATAATGGGGCACCAATGGTAATCTAATTGAATACTATACAAAACTTATGATGTTTACCTATAAGAAGACTTCTTTCTAGTTAATAGTTCCAATAGCAACACACCAAAGGCATATATGCCATCCTTGTGGTAACCGGATTCTGGTTGGATGTATTCATGAACGATCCCACCATTGTCCACTTCAGATGCCTAAGTCATCATTATATGGATTTATTGATACATTATAGTAATAAACAAAATCATACTCAGTTTTATCCTTTAATTATTCGTGTTATAAAATTAAAATGTGATAGACTAAAGATAATTGATGTCTCACTCACTATAACAAATATTTACATATGCCGCTTCAATATTACTCACCAATGAATTTCTTAGTTCACCAGATGCGTATTTTCCCTATTTCCCCTTTTCGCACCCAATTTAGCTTTGAATAAATATCGGCTTATCGATAACGCATGCACAATTGAGAAACGATTTATTAAGAATGGAACAAAAACATCAGTACATCATTAATTCAAAATGATGATTAATTCTCCAATCCCGATTTGAAAAGAATGTAATGTACTTAGGGGTCCTTAACTGACATGATAAGTTTGTACCTCAAATTTGAGAAATCTTGTCACTATATCCTTAACCAAAACCCACTTTATATAAAATCATTTAAATGTTACTTCGTATATATTAACCTATGTGATTTCATCATATGTGCTTATTCATACCAGATGCAACCGACTAAAAGAAAACCATAAATTAAACTCCACGTAACATAAATACATAAACTAACATAGATATTAAATTCAAAATCTAATCAACACAAAATAGAAACAAAAGTATTATACCTGATTTAGTTGTAGCGCGTTGGTTGGATGAATGCAACCATTAATAATCGAAACAGTTAATGTAATTACCCGCCATCTGTTCAATATGTTATATGTTGAATTGACAAATGAAAAGATCACACTAAATCAATATTGTAAATGATGGGATCATCATTGATGATAAAAACCCTAACAATTTCAATGAGTGTGGTTGATTTTGTGATTTGATTTTATGAGTGCTGTAAATTATCTGAGTGTGGTTATGTGATTCTGGGAAGATGTTTCATATTTGTAGATGTTATTTGTTGTTTATAATTCGAATTCATTTGACTTTTTAAAATCAAACATGAATAGCCCGTGATCTCAGCAACTAATTTAGGTTATTTTAGCAACTGATCTGGCGTTTCATTATAAGTTTGACCTTGTCTTTTTGAAATTTAAAATTACTTAGTGAGGTGCCTTTTTATCATTTTTGGTATGCCAGATTAATCACAAAAGTTGGAAATGCTTTAGTGGTTAAGACGTTAGTGCATACCAACCCGAGTTCGAACTTTGCCATAATATTTTTATCACTAATTTATTTTCCATATTTAATGATGTAATATGTGGAGTCAAATGGATGCCTATGTGGCATTCTGGCTGCTTAGTGGATAAAAAAAAATAGTGACATGGATAAAATGTGGTAAAGGTAGTTTCTATGGTGATTATGTGACATTTTATGTTGCATGAGGTTTCATCTATGTTACCTGTTAAATAATAAATGTAAAAAGAATAAGTGGTTCTTTTTACTTTCGCAATTTATGACACATAATTTTCACAAAACTTACGTCCTCTATTTCATGAGATTTTATGTCACGTTAATCTTGGAATAATTTTTTCGTTTTAACAAATTTTCTACTAACGTACATTATGTTTTCTCATAATTTTTTCCAAACTTTTCAAATAAAATTTAGGCTGTTTCTTTAACTTTAATACTCATAAGTCAAACTTTGAGTAATATTTCCCTCGATATCTATCCTCTGTATGATTTAACATCAATATCAATTATTCTAGTATTTGTCTCTTTATTGTACGATATCTTTTAGAAATTCTTAAATTTCGAATACAATTTATCGACTTATTAATTGCTAACTTCATTTAATTCTTGTTTAACTTATTAACGAATGAACATGAATAACAAGTTCAAATCTAATTAAGTTACTTAGAGAGCCAGGTATCATAACTTGGCAACACCAAGTTTTTGCTGCCACGTCAGCGACACATCAGCATAACACCAACACCACTCCCCTAATCATAACATCAAATAACATCACTCACCTTTTTATTTTCATAAAACCCCCTAAACAATTATTTCATTCTTTTAACAAACTAACCATTTCATTCATAAAATTCAAATACACATTACAATACTAAAAAAACACATTAAAAAAATACCGAAATTAAAATAAAAAAAATAATACGCCCGACGACTAATCTTCTTCCGATGCTTCTTCAACTTCGCGCCAAATATGGTTCATAAGGTTTTGTTGGAGACTAATATGCGTATCTTTGTCTCTTAATTCTTTTGCTTTACGACGTTGGGTTTGACATCGATCGATCCACACTGTTTGCAGTGACCTTGCAGGATTAGAATACACATGTTTCCAGTCAACAACCGACATATTTTGATCTTCTAAAATCATGTTATGCATTATGATACCAGCATACATGATTCTACGTAATGTGTTGACTTCGTATGCACGGGCCGGTTGTTGAATAAGTCCCCAACGTCCTTGGAGAACACCGAAAGCACGTTCGACATCTTTCCGTGCACTTTCTTGACGCTGTTTAAAGTACGTATGCTTCGGATCAGTTGCAACCGTGAATGATTTGACGAAACTTGCCCACTCCGGGTAAATTCCATCAGCCAAGTAATACCCATTACGATACTGAACTCCGTTTACCACATACGGAACCACAGGGGCTAAGTCATCTAATAGGTCGTCGAATAACGGAGAATTATCTAAAACATTAATATCGTTATTCGCACCCGCCATCCCATAAAACGCATGCCAAATCCACAGATCTTGCGAAGCTACAGCTTCAAGCATTATAGTAGGGTATTTTTTATCACCCCTACCGTATTGACCTTGCCATGACACTGGACAATTTTTCCATTCCCAGTGCATACAATCAATACTTCCAAGCATTCCCGGAAAACCATGAACATTGTTATGCTTTTGTTGTATTTTTACAACGTCTTCAAGTGTTGGCTTTCTTAAATACTTCGGCATATACAATTCTATGATGCACATATTAAAGAAAAATAGAGCATCTCGTGCAGTATGCTCACTCATTTGCAAATATTCATCAAACGCGTCGGGTGTGCTGCCGTATGCCATTTGGCGTATGGCAGCTGTGCACTTCATAAGAGCACTAATACTCATTCGACCCGTACAATCGAGTCGAGATTTGAAGAAATGAAAATGTTGTGGGAGAGGATCGGCCGTATAACTTGAAATGCCATTGACAATTTTTAGAAAAAGTTTACGGCTCATACGAAATCTTCTCCGAAAATAGTATAACAGATACTTACAATGATCATCAAAATAATCAGCACGTAGACGTCTTTCGGCATCTTCACGGTCACGGAAGATCGGTGTACGGGTCAATCGTGGTTGAGCTTCTTGTTGTATTAGCCATTCGTGATACTCGACAGCTTTTTGTAAATAGAATGCGTCGGTTTCCTCATCGATATCAAAAATGGTTCGATTTTGATTCATTGTGAAAGAGTTTGTAGTGTTTTTTGTTGTAAATGTATGTGTGTACTTTCTTTAAGAAAGTAGTTTGCTTATGTAACGGACGGAGATGTAAAATTCACCCTTATCCGTTTCACTTAATTGTTTTTTAAAGTAATAAAATTTATCGGTAAACTCTTTAAAAAAAGTTTGTTACATTTAATGAATTGGTATATATTTAATGATTTGCATATGGATTTGCAACAAGCACATGCATACCTAGAAAAAAAAACCCGATGCCATAACTATATTTTTTTTAAAATGAGATATTTTTTTTTAAAATATAGCCGTTAGGGGCTGTTTTGTAAATTTTTTTAATTTTTTTTAATAAAACTAGCCGTTAGGGGGCGTTTGGTAACTTTTTAAAAATAAAAGGGAAAATTAAAACTAATATATAGCCGTTTAGAGGGGGTAAATGAATTTTTTTTTTAAATCAACCCCAACGTGCGTAGGCCGGCCAACGCCGGACCCAACGCCGTTGGGCAACGCCGCCTAGCGGTGTAGTAACGCCGGGCAACGCAGGCCAACGCCGTTGCCGGCGTTACTACACCTAAGGCTCTTAAATGCGGAATATACTTTGCACTTTTTTAAAACATGTACATGCACAAAACTTCAAAATTGGTGTATAAGTTTAAAGAGAGTATAATTGTATAAGGATTAAAAGAGGAAAAGATGAAAAGATTAATACTAATGATTTATCATGTAAAGGGTTTGTGTCCCAATGTTACCGCATGTTATACGAGAAGCTTCTCAATTAAATGGTTCAAGTTTCAAGTTTTGCTTAAGACGTGTGAGATAGATGTATGGTGTAGATAATTTGAGATTGTTAAAATTGTTTTTTTTTAATCAAAATAGACAAAATAAAATGAAGAAATTAAACAAGACAATGATCGAAAATTTGTGTGTTAGGTAGTAAAAAAATTTAATATCATTAGATATGTAAAAATTCAGGATATTTTTATTTATGCCCTAAGACCTTTGTGTGTTGCTAGTATATGCTCAAAAAAAAGTCCCTTCCTCAGATGCTCTAGAGCGACCGGAGCGACCTATTAAAAAATTAATATTTGTACTTTTAAAGTACATTTTGTGTAAGTGTACTTTTATAGGTATGTTTTTTAATATATTTGAGCGACCCCGTATTTATACTCGGAGCGACTTCACTTTTTTTACTTTTTCTAACCCATTAACCATCATCCCCGGCCCACACCCATCATCACCAATTCACCACCACCATTTCACCACCATTATCTTCAACCCAAGAGAGAGAATTTGCAAGAATTTCAGAAAAATCATTATCACCTTCATCTAATCTTCACCCACAACATTTCCATCAAAATCCCTTTACCAAAATCAAATCCAAAACTCACGACTCACACAATCCATATCAAAACTCATATTCATACATTCAAAAACACAACAACACTCTTAATTAACCAACCTCAAACCTGTCACATATCCACGCCTCAACGAAAACCTTAACCCAGATTCGTCCAACAAAATGATTGATACAAAATCGTGTAACTTCAAAACAATCCTTACCAAAGAACAAAAAATCCATCACCGAGTAACCCAAACCATTCAAATCCGATTCTCAAGAAACCAATTTAAAACCCAGCTTAATGATTAAAGTCAAACTTCACATCACTCGATTTGGTCATTAAACTACTCCCTGGACTATTACAAGACTACAATTTCCAACAACATTTGTTGCATCAAACCCTTCTTTATCAACAACATTACTGTTACTTGGGTTATTTTTAAACCTGTTAAAGGGACCGCGCCGAAAAAACCATTGTTTTCGGGCTTCATTTCGCCATCATCTCGGAAAAGGGTTTCGGGGCCGTGTTCGCGTTTTATAAGGCGGTGGCGATTTGAAGCCGGGTTTGTGGGAGGGAAGGGGGACGGGAGGAAACCGCCGGGTGGCGGTGGGTTTTGTTGGGATGAAACGGCAGGTGGGCAGCACCAAGAAGTGTTTTCCAGTGAGACGGCAGAAGGATTGTGGTGGTGGTGGTTGGCGGCGGCGGAGATGGTGGTTTCTTTAATACGGCGGCGCCAGGAAATGAAGGTGGTTGGTTTTTTATGGTTTGAATGTGAAGTAACATTTGTCATATGTTAGATATGTTTTTTCTTACATTGTGTTCTCGAGTTCTAGTTAAAAAAGAAAATAAAAGAAAATGAAAGAAAGTGAAAATGAAACAGCCCATGTTGTGTTCTCGAGTATTACTTAAGGAAGAAAATGGAAAGAAATAAAAGGAAATATAGTGTTATTTTGATGAATATAGAAAGAAAGTGTTTCTTCTCAATTTTGAGAGGAAAGTGTTTTTTTTTTTTTTTTAATGAAATAACTCAAGAACATAGTGTTGAGTTAATAATTTGTGCATGTTAAAAGTTGTACTATAAAAATATTTTTTTTGTTTGTTAAATGACGATTAAAACAAAGAAATTGTGTGTTTTATGGTTGTGTTGTGTGAAAATTGAGAGACAAATTGGACAGGTCATATAAGTTTACATACACTATGTCATGAGTTTGTCATTATGATTTTGTTAGATCTGATGAAATGAAAATGATGATGATAGTGATGGATTGGGTCAAAACATGTTTTTAGTTTTCTACTTAGCTACTAAAAATGATAATATTTTAAGTTGGGTTGATGATGATGGTGATGGCAGGTGGTGGTGAAATGGTGATGAGGAGGGGTGAGTCGGAGGATGATTGGGTGAACTGGTTATTTAAGTAAGAAAAAGTTAAGTCGTTTGAAGTATATATTAGGGGTCGATCCGAAATATTAAAAAACATACCTATAAAAGTACACTTACACAAAGTGTACTTTAAAAGTATTTTGTGGTTTTGCTCTCTTGCTACCGCAGTTTGGCATCGTGTTTTCGCTTGGTTGGACCTACAAATTCCTAGACCGCATCAAATCATCGTAATTCTTCAATTGGCTTGATGACTTGCGGTTTTCCTCTTCTCAGAAAGCGCTTTTGTAGAGCCGTTTTATGGTCCTTGTGGAACTTCCGGAATGAGTTTGGCGTTTTGGTGATTCTCTCCCCGTGCTAGTAGGTTTTGTTTTGATAAGATTGTTGATTATTATCATGGTGGTAATTTATAGAAACAAATCGACTTTTATCTATTGGATGCATTTGGATTTAAAAACCCTTTAATTGTTTCTATTTTGTAATCGGTTTTCTAGCTCCTTGCTAGTGGTTTAATATAATTTAGCCATTAAAAAAACAAATACTATTTTTTTTATAGATCGCTCTGGGGCATTTGAGAAATGAGCTTTTTTGGCATATACTAGCAACACACAAAGGCCTTGGGGCATAAATAGAAATATCCCTAAATATTCAGCCTTACTATTGTAAATTGTGCATATGTTGTACGGTAAAATTTTGAAAATAATAACAAAATAAAATAATATAAAAGTAAAAAAAAAATACAATGACTAGCGTAACAGTGATTTGTAAATCATTTTTTTTGCCATCCACCACTAATCCCGCATTTGGGTGTTATACTGTGTAGGGGTGTGCACGGTTCGGTTTTTGGCTAAAACCGAAACCGAACCGAAATATTCGGTTTTTATAAAATCAAAAACCAAAACCGTTTGGTTTTTTACGGTTTGATTTTTTGGTTTATTATCGGTTTTGGTTCGGTTTTTCGGGTTTTTCGGTTTGTAATCGTTTGTATTTCAGCTTGACCAATTTATACCAACAAAATTATTTAACGATGAAAATTATTTATTCTTTTTTATTTTTTTGTCTATTTGAGCCTATTAATGTTTATCCCACATGATACACACATACATGCAAATGAATATATACATAGTATAATCATTGTCGCATATATAATGATATATTGTCAAGTAAACGCATGTACACAACATACATGCATATAAACACCGAGATATATAGATTATAATTTCAACCACAAAATGAATATGTATAATAGATTTGATTTATATAGTTCTTTATTTATATTCTGTTAATTATATAATATTATATAATGATATTGGTTCGGTTCGGTTTTTACGGTTCAGTTTTCATCCGAAAATCGAAACCAAACCGAGTTTTTTGATTTTTGAAAAAGTAAAAACCGAACCATTGGTTTATAGTTTTGGTCGGTTATTTTGGTTCGGTTTTTTTTCGGTTTTCGGTTTGGTTTGGTTTTTTTTGTTTTTCTGCGCACCCCTAATACTGTGTGCATCACTGAGTGTACTTTAGTGGCGGATGGCAAAAAAATATGATGTACAAATCACATGCCTTAGCGTAATCATTTAAGCATTTAGTAGATTAATAGTAAAAGCTAAATAATTTCTCTAATTAATGTGGTGGTGGGGTTTACTTTCTAAGAGCATCCACAATAGGTCAAATTATGAAAATCGTTCTATTATTTTAAAAAACTTTTTGAGTAGGTTTTTTGCTTTGTATGAATTATGAAAGACATTTTGAAAAAAAAATTACAAAAATTTGGAAAACTTCAAGTCTTTCTAAAAACCTTTAGTGGTTAAATGCTTTATGCATTGAATGTAGTAAACGAGCATTTTGGTGCCCGCGCGTTGCTGCGGGGCGGCTTTTGACATAGTTTTTGTATTTTTTGTTAGTCGGAAAAGTATCCTGCAAATTTTATTAAGAGGATTTGAGTCGTAGCAAATCAGTCGAAATTGATATAAAAAAACTCAGCAATTAAGTGGCAAACATAATTGTAACCTATAGTTAGTGTGAAATAGCTATGAATATATTATAACTCTCAAAAGTTCGAAACACTTTACACGATTGCTTAACATTTGGAAGCGAGACATGCCAAAGTAACAAAAAAACAATAATAAGAAACATTATGTACTATGCGAAAATGCAAAAACTATCCTGTAGCAAGTCTGCACAGTAGTAGCTATTAATCCTCCATTCAATCTCCAAAGGCCATTAACATATTAACTTGATAGCTAAATGGGATCTTGACACTCATGGATCCTGGATAAAAAATTAGAAATCCAAATAAGATTAGAAGACAAAGGCCATGAATTATATTGTTAAAACAAATGAAACAAACAATGTTGTCTCCAAATCTTTGACAAACATAATCTTAGTGGGTGGCCATTTCCCGTTTGTGTGATATAAAACATCTCCATACGTTCATATAATAAACTGTACTATAATAATATGATGCACCAGGTGTTCAATAAAATAGCGAAATACTTTGATGTTAAGTGTCATTGGTAATAAAAATAAATATGAATCTTTACGTTAATTAAGGCATCATGCCATAAAAACAAATGCTATTACGTTTGACATCTAACTGTAGTGTGAAGCTAGCTACTGTAGCGGCGTTTTAGTCATGATTACAAGGCACATGAAATAAGCCTTCAATATAATGCACCTTTGAATCTGAATCCTGATATATTATTTGTTACTCGATCACTAATATATAAAAGTCCCTGGAAATATTCTAAGCCAGCACACTATGGTCTCTACAGTGGATTACCACAAAGATAGCGAATGGACATCAACAAACTTTAACGAGCATAAAGGAACATGTTATTCATGACCACCTCGTATATATAGTATCGACTTTGGTTCTTGTTTGCTTCAGTACAATAACAGTAACCACATGATGCTTCCACCTAAACATGTACACGGTTTCGGGCTCTGTTTTCTGTACTCAATAGTAGTGTGAACTAACGTGTTTTCTACAAAACACAAGAAAGAAACAACGTGTTTGGAAAGCAAAAAGTCTTCTCAATATTCAAGCATGGACATCAACAAACTTTAACATGCATAAAAGAAGATGTTATTCATGACCACGAGGTTCGTTTCCAGCTCGTATGAAATCCGACTTCATTAGTATCGGCTTTGGTTCTTGTTTGCTTTATTACAATAACAGTAACCACATGATGCTTCCACCAAAATCTGTACTCGGTTTCGGGCTCTGTTTTCTGTACCCAATGCTAGTGTGAACTAATGTGTTTTCCACAAAACAAAAGAAAAAGAACAACGTTTTTGGAAAGAAAAAGTCTTACCAACTATTCAAGCATGGACAAGAATAATTATACATGTTTTTGATCTTAGTCACATAGTCGTTCCAATTTTTGATTGTGAAAATTATGATTATTGGTGTGTCAAATTAGAGACATTGTTTGATTCTTTAGATTTGTACGACGATGTCAAAAACACATGTGAAGAACCTGATGATACACAAAAATTAATCGATTAACAAATGAAAGATCTAAAGCAAAAGAGAAGTCGAAATGTATCTGCTCTAAGTATGATTCATCGGGGAGTCACACCATCAATCTTCTCAAAAATCATGCTTCTAAAAAATGCAAAAGAAGCTTGGGAGGTTCTGATGCAAGAACTTCAAGGAGACGTAAAAGTGAGGTCAATAAAACTACAAACTCTCAGACGAGATTACGAGAACACGGAGATGAAAGAAAATGAGTCACTAAATGACTATTCATCTAGATTAACCGATTTGATTAATTAGATGAAAAGTTACGGTCATGACATTGAAGACCAAGGAATTGTTGAGAAAATTCTGATGAGTATTCGCGAAAAATTTGATCCAATCATAGTAGTCACTAAAACACCAAAGATTTAAAAACTTTGGGTATTTAAGAATTGCTAAGTTCTCTCAAGTCATATGAGCAACGGTGACACGTCACTCCGACATGGCGATCGAGAGTGCATTTCAATCCAGCTTGCAAGGAGATAAGAAACCACTACAAAATTACAGAAGAGGGAGTTTATCACGAGGTGGTCGTGGAGACAGAAATTTTGGAGGCCGTGGACGTGGATAAAGTTAAGGAAGTTTTAGAAGTCGAAGCACCTTTGACAAAAGATCATTTGGCGATGGAAACTCTCACAAGTGTTCCATTTGCAAGAAAGACAATCACGAAGAAAAATATTGTTGGCACAAAGGAAAGTTTAAATGTCATAACGGTTATCAATTTGGTCATTAGAAAAAAATTATCGTCAAAAGAACCAACAGCAGGCAAACCTTTCATAAGAAAACAAGAAGATAAAAATGTTTTCTTTTGTCACTCAACTAACGTTGAAAGAAGTAACAAATGGTTTTTTAACAGTGGTTGTAGTAACCATATGACAGGCAATGAAAGTATTTTGGTCGATATTAATACTAAAATAAATTCTTAAGTTAAAATAAGAAATGGAGCAGTAGTACAAGTGAAAGGAAAAGGCAAGATCCAAGTCAAGACGAAAACATGTATGAAATATATTAATGATGTTTTACTAGTTTCCGATCTTACACAAAATTTGCTTAGTGTCACACAACTTGTAGAGCATGGATACTCTGTTATTTTTTAAGAAAAATGTTGCATTATTTATAACAAAGGAAGAAATAAAGAGTTGATGCGGAAGATAATAATGAGGCGGAATGAACTTTTCGATCACATTCATATATGAAGAACACACTGCGTTGAAAGCCGCAATCCCAGATGAGGCTATATTATGGCACATGAGACTTGGGCATCTTAATTTTCAAAGTCTAAATTTACTCCACAAGAGAAAAATATAGTTGAGGTCTGCTACAAATTCACGAGATTGAAGGAGTTTGTGAAGGGTGTGCGCTCGGAAAGTATCACCTAAAACCATTTCCAAAAGAGTGTTTATGTGGCTCGACTATGGATAGCTGTGTGGAAGTGGTTGAAGTTTGTTTGGATGGATGGATGATGCGTGTGCGTGATGTTGTGATTTTTTTGTTTTTGGCATATAATTTCATTAGATTAACCCCGTCTTATAAACTTTTAATTTTTTATACTTTTGTCACATATATTTTTATACTTAATTTTTAATAGAAAACACATTTATAAACATTATTGACAAATAAAGAAATATATTTTATTTGTTAGGTTTTATTTATAAATAAAACTTAGAATTAAAAAGAAAAATTAAGAGAATATTTCGTATTAAGGAAACATTCTTTTTTTTAAATACGAAAGTCACCACTTGTGATTTTGTTTTATTATATATAAACTTTTTTTATAACTACCGCGACATAGATGATAAATATAAAAGTTGGGGTTTTAGTTATTACCTAATTTATACAACTTGCTTTCATTTCTTACATTTTATTTTCATAAGTACATGAAGATTTATTCCTAAACAAATTTTATCAAAACCATGTCCTGCAAAGCATGAATCTAAGAGTGTTTAGAATTCGGGTGCTACCCATAAGAGTCAAAAATTGAAATCGAATCGAACCGAACCGAATTTGTAACTGAACCAAATTTGTTAAACTCGAACCAAATCGAATTAAATATTCGGTTGTCGGTTTAGATATAGTTTTAACAATCTAAACCGAAAACCGAATTCACATAAATATATATTTTTTCAATATGTTTATATACTAAAAGATTACTAAAATTTTACTTTAGTATGATAAAACACTTTTTAAACTTGAAATAATTTTTTTTGCTAAAAATCTATATAATTAAAATTTTAAAAAATATAAGCGATGTATTTCGAGTTATTCAGGTTAACTCAAAAATTGAATCAATTTTATATTTGATTTTTAATTAAATATAATTTGAATTCGGTTCAATTTAGTTTTACTTGAAAAAAATTAATTGAGTTAACTGAACCGATAAACACCATGAATTATCACAATTCTCGTTAATGACAAACTTGATATATGACATTTATAGGGCTACCCTTTTGACCCGCACAAACCCAACATCCAAGTATATTGACTTTGACCAACTTTTCACATCAATAACACATCCAAACTCCCAAATCGATTACTCTTCTACAATCCAAAACCTCACACACATTCCAATTTGGGTCTTTCTTCTTCGTATTCACAAACCCTAATTGAATCTCATCAATGGACATCAGATTTAACAAGAAACTTGGCCTTCCAGCTGCCGGAGCTAACGGCAACACAGGTTTTAAGAAATCCAAACAAGGGTTTTAATGGTAACCCATTTACCAGCAGCAAGCATGTCAGTGTTCGACATAGTAAGTGTCCTCATGTGCACATTAACTTACCGTAGAGTTTTAGTCCCCTTAGCCGAAAGACTAAGTGGAAACCCCAAAGGGTTAACCGAGCTTCAAAGAATGGGTGTAGGGCTAATCATTGGACTATTTGCAATGGTTGTCGCTGGACTCACTAAGGTCGAGAGGCTAAAAAGGTCAATTCTTGATAAGCATTCGAGCACTATGAGCATATTTTGGCAAGTGCCATAATATGTACTTGTTGGTGTTTCAGACGTTTTTATGTATGTTGGACAGTTGGAATTTTTTTAATAGCATAGCACCCGATGGGATCAAGAGTTTTGGAAGCTCATTATGTATGGCGTCGATTTCTTTGGGAAACTATGTTAGCAGCCTTCTTGTACATATGGTGATGAGTATTACCGTAAAAGGAGGTGAAGTTGGATGGATACCGGAGAATTTAAACGATGGTCATATGGAACAATTTTATTTCCTTATCGCGGTATTAACTGTGTTTGATTTCATACTCTATGTTTATTTTGCTAAGCGGTACAAGTGTCTGAGTGTTGAAGAAAATGTTAACGAGCCCAAGAAGAAACAAGTTTAATTCGTGATGCATTTTTAAGTTGTTAGAGAACTTGAGAATAATATAAGTTCCTATTTGATCATGTCTTGATATATTCACTTATGATATACTTTTTGTGCTGTTTTACAGCCCAAATTTAGAAACTACTGGTACAAAATTGTGGTGAAAATGTTTCTATTCATAAAAGATGTCGATGATACAAATTGCTTTGTGTTAGGTTTAATTGTTAAGGATAAACAGTATCCTTTTCCTTTTCCAAACATAGTATTTAGATTAGTGTTGGGATTAAAAGACTTCATAGAGTTTCTACTGCTCAGGTATACATTAGTACTGTCAAGCTTAATTTAGTACTGTTAGTATAA
Organism: Tanacetum coccineum; assembly: GCA_026074375.1. Taxonomy (NCBI): domain Eukaryota; kingdom Viridiplantae; phylum Streptophyta; class Magnoliopsida; order Asterales; family Asteraceae; genus Tanacetum; species Tanacetum coccineum. The sequence goes on along the minus strand of BQNB010006425.1, from coordinate 17,508 downwards.
AGTTACTGCTGTCAGTAGAAGTTAAGACTGCTCAGAGTTGAAGACAGAAAATATGCTAAGTAGTTACTACTGTTAGTACAAAAGTTACTACTGTTAGTGTAACTTAGTACTGTTAGTATAACTTAGTACTGCTAGAGTAAAGTTACAACTGTTAGCATAAAGTTAGTACTGCTGGTACTTACTACTGCTTGTACTCGGTTAGTGCTGTTGAGTTACTACTGTCTTCAACAAAGTTAATGCTGCTGGTTCAAGAGTTAGAACTGTTGATAAAGTTACAACTGCTGGATGGATAAAGATAAAGATTAAGTGGAGAACAAGAGTACTTACGAAGATAAGTATTAGTTATTTGTAAAGAAGATATGTATAACTTATTTGTTTAGAAGATTACGTTTTCTTATAGAAAAGATTATGATAAGTTAAGAAAGTATTGTAAGCCTTGTAGGACTCATTGGTGTATAAAAGGAGGTCCTATGGTATATAATATAGATATCACATTCATATAAGTTTTCATAGTTGGTTAGTTGATTAAAAAGCTTCAAGGTTGTAAACCCTAGTACTAGTCAAGAGTACTCATATTATTCATCATAATAATATTGGAGCGTTTGGTTATATCTTTGTTCATTCACAATTATTATTTTATTCATATTACTTCTAGATATTAAAGTGTAGATTCCGCATACACTTTAGTATACATACAAAGTTTCTACAACAAGTTATTTTGGATTTATCCAAGGTAATTTAACATTAGACAAGCTAAAGAATCGATCAAGGTTTGGGATCAACAAGTGGTATCAGAGCTTGTGCTTTGAGAAACTTTGATCTAGAAGTCATAGAGTTTAAATCTACACAGAATAATACTACTGCTAAGCTTCCCATACTCAAATTAGGTGAGTATGAGATGTGGGTGATAAGAATCAAGCAGTACTTCCAGGTACAAGACTATGCTCTATGGTAGGTCATAAAGAATGGTAACTCATGGGTATCTGTACTACAAATAACACAAGAGAATGGTGTCTAAATTACAAAGACGTCAGTACCTGCAACTGCTGAAGAGAAGACCAACAAGAAGAATTATGTAAAGGCTACAAGCTTGCTACTCATGACTCTTCCCAATGAACATCAACTTACTTTCAGTCAGTACAGTGATGCTAAATCAATGTTTACTGCTATTGAAACATGATTTGAGGGTAATGAAACCACTAAGAAGACTCAGAAGACACTTTTGAAGCAACAATATGAAAATTTTAATGCATCAAGCATAGAGTCACTTGACTCTATCTTTAACATGCTCCAGAAAATTGTTAGTAGGCTTGCAATTTTGGGTGTGGTCATCACTCAAGAAGACTTAAACTCAAAATTTTTGAGAAGCTTGCCTCTTGAGTGGAATACTCATGTTGTAGTCTGGATGAATAAGACTGATATTAAAACAATGAGCATTGATGATTTGTACAACAACTTCAAAATTGTTGAACAAGATATAAAGAAATCTGTTGGTGCAAGTACTGGTGCTCAAAACATGGCCTTTATGACTGCTCCAAGCACTAATGGTACTAATGATGTTAGTACTGCCAACCCTGTTAGTACTGTTAGCCCTAATGTTAACACTGCTAGTCCTCAAGTTAGTACTGATAACCTCAGTGATAATGCTGTGTATGCTTTCATGGTTGAGAATCCCAATGGTTCTAATATCTTACAGCAGGACTTAGAGTAAATTCATGAAGATGATCTGGAAGCATTGGATTTGAAGTGGCATCTCTCTTTGCTAAGTATGAGGGTAAAGAGGTACTTTCAGAGGACAGACAAGAAAATTTTCATTAATGCTAATGATACTGTTGGGTATGATAAGTCCAAGGTAGAGTGTTTCAACTGTCACAAGATGGGACACTTTGCCAGGGAATACAGAGCATCAAGGAACCAAGATGGTCGGTTCAGAAATCAAGACAACACTAGGAAGCAAGGGAACAATGAAGACACATATTCAAAGGCAATGTTGGCTATAAATGGTATTGGTTTTGACTGGAGTGATATGGCAGAAGAACAGTTTCAGACAAACATGGCTCTAATGGCATTTTCAGACTCTAAGGTATATAATGATAAAACTTGTACTAAAACTTGTCTGAAAAACTATGAAACTCTTAAGAAATAGTATGATGATTTACTTGTTAAACTTAATCAAACTGAATTTACAGCAGCTACTTATAAAAGAGGTTTAGCAACTGTAGAAGAATAACTTGTCACATATAAAAAGAATGAGGTTCTTTTTAGTGAAGAAGTTGCAGTTCTTAAAAGAGAAGTAGCTTGCAAAGACTATGAAATAAGTGTGCTTAAAACTGAGTTTGAAAAAGTTAAGCAAGAAAAAGAAGGTATTGAATTTAAAATTAAGAAATTTGATAGTAAAAGGGTTTAGGGTATCATGTTGTTCCACCACTCTATCCTTTAATCTATAATGGACCTAAAAAACTTGATTTGTCTTATTCTGATCTTGATGAATTCAAAGAACCTAAATTTAAAGGTTATGGCCCTAAGGATAGTAAGCAAGAGTCTAACATAGTTTGTGATAACAAATCATATGATTCTAAGGAAAATTATGTTAACTCTTTTGTAAACAAACAAGTATCGGAAGAAACAAGTAGCTTTGCTGAGTCTCCACTTAATGTTGATAAAGAAACTGTTTTTCCTGCTGATAAAAAGATAGAGTTTGTCAAACCTAAAAATCATTAAAAACCAGTTAGAAAGTCAGTTAGGTATGCTGAGATTTATAGATCACAAAGTCCTAGGGGGAATCAAAGAAATTGGAATGGACATACGTCCAATCAACTAGGAAGTGATTTTGTGATATATAACAAAGCTTGTTTTATTTAGGGGAGTTTTAATCATGTGCAGATTAACTATACTCACCATCAAAGAAAAAGGATGGTGTCTGGAAATAATTACAATAGGGTGGATTATAACTATTATGCCAAAACCACACACCCTAGTACTCAAAGGAACATGACTCCAAGAGCAGTTTTGCTAAAAACTGGCCTCACACCACTTAATACTACTAGGCCTGTTTATACTGCTCACCCCAAACCAACAGTTCATAGTGCTTAATCAATGACACATTTTTCTAAACAAGCACAATCAATTGTTTAGAGGCTCTTTTATAAGTAAACAACATTAACTAACATATATTTTCATCAAAAGATTAATACTGCCATGGGAAACTATTACACTACCAGGCCTAGAGTAGTTAATACTGCTAGGCCACATATGGCAACAATTAATACTATTAGGGCAAACAGGGTCAATGCTGTTAAGGCCTTAGCATGTTGGGTTTGGAAACCTACCAGACCTAATGGTGCATCACTTGTTTTAAGAGACATAACTGCATTGATGCACGAGGCAGATCCAAGTCAGTAATGGCTTGGGTCCCTAAAAGAAACTAATTTCCTTATTTTTATGTACAGGGCAACCCACAAATGGATGATACAGGATTTATTGACAGTGGATGCTCATGGTACATGACTGGAAACATAGCTTATCTCTTAGATTTCAAGGAATTTGATGAGGGTTATGTTACATTTGGAGGAGGAGCATATGGTGGTAGAATTTCTGGTAAAAGTACACTTAAAACTAATAGTCTTGATTTTGAAGATGTATATTTTGTCAATGAGTTACAATTCAACCTTTTTAGTATCTTACAGATGTGTGACAAAAAGAACTATGTCCTTTTTACTGACACTGAATGTCTTGTCTTATCTTCTAATTTTAAGTTGCCTGATGAAAGTCAAATACTTCTTAAAATTCCTAGAAAAGACAACATGTACAGTTTTGATATGAAGAACATTGTTCCTAAAGAGAGTTTAACTTGTCTTGTTGCAAATCCTACATTAGATGAATCAATGCTATGGGATAGGAGGCTTGGTCATATAAATTTTAAGAACATAAATAAGCTTGTTAAGGATAATCTTGTAAGAGGTTTGCCTACAAAACGTTTTGAAAATGAACAAACCTGTGTTGCTTGTCATAAAGGAAGCAACACAGAGCTTCTTGTAAGTCCAAGGTTCTGAATCCAATTACTAAGCCCTTGTTTATGCTTCATATGGATTTATTTGGTCTAACTTTTGTGAGTAGTTTAATGCATAAGAAGTATTGCTTAGTAGTCACTGATGATTATACTAGGTTTACTTGGGTTTTCTTTTTAGCAACTAAGGATGAAACCAGTGAGATCCTTAAGAATTTTATCAAAGAAATAAAAAACCTAGTGGATAAGAAAGTGAAAATAATCAGATGTGATAATGGGACAAAGTTTAAGCATAAAGTTATGGATGATTTTTGTAGAGAAAAAGGTATTAGGAGGGAATACAGTGTAGCTAGGACTCCTTAGCAGAATGGAGTGGCTGAGAGGAGGAATAGGACACTAATTGAGGCTGCTAGAACAATGCTAGCTGACTTTAAGTTACCTACCACATTTTAAGGTGAAGCAGTTAGTACTGCTTGCTATGTACAGAATAGGGTCTTAGTAGTCAAGCGTCATAACAAGACACCTCATAAACTCTTTAGAGGTTTTAAACTAGCTCTAAGCTTTATGAGACCATTTGGCTGTCATGTTACCATTCTTAATACTTTAGATAGGCAAGTTTGATGAAAAAAGTGATGAAGGTTTCTTTGTTGGATATTCCTTGAGTAGTAAAGCTTTGGGTAAAAGCCATAAATACTCTACGTACTTACAACTATAACTCATTATACTCTACTAATTCTTAAATAAGTCATTTAACCGTATGCCACGTCAGCAATTTTACTTGCTACTTGTACCTTTTTTATGTTTAACCGGTAACTTGTAGTCAACACGTTTATCCTTTGACTTTTTTGGGTAAAAGCCATAAATACTCCATGTACCGGCCTGTTTAACTCATTATGCTCTACCAATTTAAAAAAAAATATTCGAAAAAAATATTTCTACTTCGAAAAAATTTATATAAGTTTTATACTTCGAAGTATATTTTTTTCGAAGTATAAATACTTCGAAAAAAATTTTAAAAATTTTTATAAAATAAAATTTTATACTTCGAAATAAAAAATTTATACTTCGAAAATTTATTTTTATTTCGAAAAAAAATTTATACTTCGAAATTTTTTTTTATTTCGAAGTATAAAAAAAAGAAGTATACATTTTTTTATTTAGAAGTATAAAATTTTTCGAAGTTTATAAAATTTTATAAAAAAATTTCGAAGTATAAAAAAAAATTTAAATTTTTTTTATTTCGAAGTATAATTTTTTTTTTTTTTATAAAAAGTTTAAAAATTTTTATAAAAAAAAGAATTTTTAGTGAGTTGGGTGAGGGTGTGGTTTATTTTATTTTTTTTGTCAAAAATACAAAAAAAAGAGGGTTTATTTATTTTTTAGGGTAAAAGCCATAAATACCTTATGTACTCACATTTATAACTCATTATACTCCATTATGAAATAGTGACATGGCAAGGTAACTGGTTATTGCGGGTTTCATAGTGTATAATGAGTTGTTTACGAATTCGTAGAGTATAATGAGTTAAACACGCGAGTACATGGAGTATTTATGGCTTTTACCCTACTTTTTTCAATGTATTTGATAAATAAAAAAAAGATAACAAAACTGCATTTTTTTACATTTTTATACACAATAAGCAAATCCAAACACCGTTTGTTAAAGTACCTATTCTCTAAGTGTCTTATTCGCATCAGTTTATAGCAGCTATATCATACAATCCTAAACACCCTCATAGCATTAAAACACAAACTACTATAAAGAGGCCTATAAATATAAAATAACACATCGGGGGATTAATAGCCTCATATTTTTGATACTGAACCAAATGTAAGTCTAATCCCTCAATCAAACACATGCATAAATTGAAATAAAAAAACTAAAGAGGTTGATTAAAAAGAAATAAAAAACTTACCCAAAGATCCCATTCTCACAAAACTTTCATCAAACACTCTGTAGACACCAATTCCATGTATACTTTTCATACCAACAACTACAACTCCACTTCATAATTCACCTACAATACCTTTACATTTGATCGAACACTCTATGAGCTTCATTAATCAGTTCAAAACTGATAATGCAAAATATATAACAATCTTTAAGCTGTATAGAAAAATAGGAAAAAACTAGCATGGGTTTTGTTATAAAAGACTTTATTCCCTATTGGTTACCGGAACCCAATCTTCAACGCCACCCTACTCTCTTTTGTCCACACCAGATGTCTATTGACATCTGAAACAACCACTAATCAAAAACGAAAATTGTAACCCTCCAAAGAAAATTAGTTCATAAATTTATAAACCCAAAAACAACATACCCACATTTCTGGATTATGTACCTGCAAGCACCACTTCTTTTAGGGATGTTTCTTTAGGCAAGAGAGAGAAGAAAGTAATATGGTTTATGTGTGTGTTTTTATGAGGGAGATTGAATGAAAGTGAGCTCTAGGGAAGAAGAAATAGGCGGTGGAAGAAGAGGGTGGGAAGACACGTGTGTGATGATATTGAGAGTGGCGGGTTAAACAAATGAGCGGGTCGAGGGCGGGCTAACGTATGGTACCACTTGGGCCGGTTCAAACCGGGTCGTGGGTCGGATCCGGAGTTCCTGCTGATCGTATAGATTTAAAATATACTAAATACGTCAGTTATGGGATATGATATGGGCTGAACTGATATGGGCTAACAATTGGACTAAAATAACCGAGTTAATCTTTATACTAACAAGCAGAATAGCCCGCGCGTTGCCGCGGGGCGTTAATTTTTCGCGTATTGTTACGGGCCATTAATTTTTATTTTATTACTTAGAACTCCAAACAGCAAGAGCACCCTTTAGCATTTCTTCTGCTGGCGATTTCTTTACATTACATATTATTTCAGTTTCACTTTTTGTTAAAAGACCCCCTTAGAAACATGTGGTTTCATTTCTCAATTGTTTTCTGCTTTAGCTCATGAAAATATTACCAAAAACACGTTTTGATATCTTTTACATGGTCTTGTTCATAAACACTTTGCAACACGTTGGTGGATGTTTTTTTTTTTTATAGTTAATCGATCAGAGACAGATGGTGGTTATGGGGAAAACCCGTCCAGCTAATAGTATTATATCGACCAACGAAGAACAAGGTAATGTTTGTCTAGAAGCAGATGAAGAATAGCGTTGAAATTCTTTTTTAGTTTTTTTACTTTGCAATAGGGGAGTGCAATCGCCAAAACTGTTAAGCTAAACATTGGCAGACGAAAATGGTTACAGAAGTTGGAAAGCTTCACTTCATTGTATTCTGAAGTGTTGTAACATTCTTGTATGTTAAAACACTTCACTAACGCGAAGCTACTTGTAAGAGGTTTCGTTTAATTTCGCTTGTGAATTCAATGGCTTGTGTTTGCCATAAAAGGGAAGTTAAAACTTAGGACACTTGTGGTTCACTTATGGTAGTCAATAGTGGTGTGACGCTTGTTAAAAAGAGGAAGAGTTCTTTCATTTTGCATCCGATGATTTTCTTTCAAGATTACACCTTTCTTGCGAGTTGATTAAAAACCTTTTCAATTACCTTCTAGTTAACTCTTGTGGTGTTTAAAGTGCGCTATTCAACTAGCTTAATATTCGTAATTTTACCATCGACCTTGGCTTTGAAGAGGTTAATTCTCAGGTTCATACAATTCATGTCGAATTGTTTAATAAACCTCTAGGTGATAAACATTTTGTTGGTTATTTTATTGATTGTTGAACTGTTTTGCTCGATAGATCTACTAGTCATGAGTGGTCACATTGTTTGAACAAGCAAGACACACTCTCAAAATTTTTGGGAATGGTGGAATTAAGCCATACCCGTGGTTCATCCAAGCATCACAAATAACACAAATTGTTGGTAACTCGGCTTATGCGCTAAAAAAGAGTGAACATTATCTATGCCTAAAAAAGTGAAATTATTAGTACAAAAATCAACAAAAAGGTTAATATGTGCACAAGTGGATAAATTTTTTGTGGAAATGCTCTTTAGCTATTTAACAATTCCTTTGGGCACTGTAATACATTTGACAAGGGATAATTTATCTCCAGTAGTTGGTATGCATAATGTGTACAATAGTATTTTAATTTTGGGAGATGGAAATTATTTGAAATCCGAGGAGGTAAAAAACTTGCTACTTGACCCAAAACTTGCATGTAATTATCAGAATGTTACTGACTTGCTGCATATCTATGAGGATACTAGGAATCGAGGTAGTTTCCTCAAAGAACAAGCAATATTCATAGTATCAGATGATCTGCAAGTAGCACTTTCGTCACCTGTTTCCACTATTTCCAAATTTTCCGTAGGTGTTCGGGTTAGTGATATTGAGGTCAGGGAAGCGAGCATTGGTGAACGAGAGGTACAACATTCTTTCCAAAATTTGAATAATGAACCATGTATGTTGCGTAACAAGTAAAAATGTATCCAGTCATTTAAATAATGAATATACAGCTGAATTAATCACTTGCTTAATGATATGCAGGCCCTTTCAATTCTTAAAGCTTCTCTTACCTCAACTTCCATCTTAACAGACTGTCTCAAAGAATTTATAATGGACCGAAAGGCAGAGGCATCGACTTAGTCTTTCATGTTGTACTCGTACTTCAATTTCATGATTGTGGATATACATTTAGGTGCAGTTTTTATGCTAATGATTGTGGGTAAACTGAATTACTTATTTGCACTATGAATCTATTAAATGATTGTTTGATGAGTCAACGAAAGCATTCATGAGGTTCATCTTTTGTATGCTCTCTAAAATTCTTTGATGAGATTCGAATCACTATCTAGGATCTAAATCAAGACTATCTTACAAGTTATATAATCTGTAGAGTATGTGATTAAGACAGCCGCTAATGCTGTTTTGGCAGTTTGGCAACAAATACAAATAACAGAACATGAATCGACAAAAAACAAACAGAATCATTCAGATATCTGGATAATTACAGGAAAATTTTGAGTATCGAGTTCAAGCTCGTTTAACATGTTGTAAAAGACATGTTTTTCGGAATCGACATTATATTATAGAATCTAGCGACTGTTATGGTCCCGACTGATGGATCTAGTTATGGGTCTTTGTAGGGAGAAATCAAATGACGGGTTAGAATGTTTGCTTGCTGATCTACCTTTCTTGTTTGGTTTACTCATGAATTATGAGAGCTCATTTGAGAGAACTCTCCGATCTCTTTGAAACACAGATTTGGTGGAAAGACAACTTGTCCTTTTTCTGATAATTGCATTTAAAAACCCCTTACCAGTTTACAACTGCTTTCCAGAAATGCACACATAACTAATTATGCCTTGAATAA